>JAOTAZ010000220.1:28112531-28125170 GCA_025629785.1 Erythroxylum oxycarpum | reverse complement strand
CGAGGACATTAAAGACTGGGACGAGTCAACCGCAGTGGCCAAAAGAGTCTATTTTCTATTTCTCGAAAATGTATTTTTTTCGTGTGTTTGGGCCTGTAAATATTTTTGTTTTGCGATTACGATTTAAAACTGCATGTGTGAAATGTTTTGATTTTGATTGTACTGTCTTGGGTGGCATCCACATATCCTTCCAGGGGGTATTTGGGTGTTACAGGTTCATTATAATCACGAATATCTAATACCTCACTAACATGAATAGAAAAATGGAATGTGACAAACAACAGTAGAGAAAACCTTTATGTTCTCCAACTGAAAGCTAAACTGCATTAGAGAACTTTTATGGGATTAAAAAACTTATATCCTCCAATGTCATATTAAATTTATGGATATCTATACTAAACTGTTTGTGTCAAAATGACATAGGCTCAAGGCCAATTTTTATATATGCCTTATGACCTTTAACTGCTTATGATCGATAAATTTGAAGACTTTCATATGTATCATGACCATACACAAGAACAATTATTATTAAGGATTAAAAGATGATCATCTATATTAATAAATAATCATAATGTCATAATACATCAAAATATACAAACTTTTAATGAGAAAATACAATGATCCCTAGCTACTACTATCTAAGGACTTTAATACATTCATACTAGATACATGTCTAACAAACACTAGTGGGTGAAGTCCTTTAGTCAATGGATCAGCTAACATCTCCTCAGTCTTGATGTGCTCCACTTAAATGTCACCCTTCTAAATCAACTCCTTTATGGTCAAATATTTGACCTCCAAATGCTTAGACATTGTGATATTCTTGTTGTTGTTACTGAATAACACTGTAAAAAAATTATCACAATACAACCAAATGGGTCTAACTATCGAATCTACCACAGACAACTCAGAAATCAAGTTTATAAGCCAAACCACCTATGTAACAACTCTATAACATGCAACAAACTATGCATGCATGGTTGAGGAAGTTATCAGTGTCTGCTTGACACTTTTCCACAATACTGCACCATCTACCAACATAAAAATGTACTCCGATGTGGATTTACAATCATTTGAAAACATAACAAAATTGGAGTCTGCATACCCTGTGAGGTTTAAATTGTTGGCCTTCCTATATGTCAACGTATAATCCTTGATACCCTTTAAGTATCTCAGCACTCGCTTAACTGCATTCCAATGGTACATACATAGGTTACCTAGATATCGGCCTAACAGTCTGATAACAAATGCAATGTCTCGTTTAGTGCACACTTGGGCATACATCAGGCTACCAGCTGCATTAAAATACGAGACATTTTTCATAGCCTCTCTCTCAACTCCATTCTTTGGACACTGTGTTAAAGATAATCTCTCACCATGAAATTTAAGTGTTACAATAGGTTTATAGTTAGCCATATTAAACATATGTAACACTCACTCAATGTATGCTCTTTGTGAGAGACTCAATGAGTGTTGAGATCTGTCCTGATAAATCTGCATATTGAGGACAAAAGATGTTTCACCTAAATCCTTCATGTCAAAATATTTGGCCAAATTACTTTACTTCATGCAACATGGTCAAATCATTTGACTCGAGCAAGATATCATCTACGTACAATAATAGAAAGATAACTTTATTCCCTCAAACTTTATAGTATAAGCATCTTTTAATTTTGTTTTCTACAAAGCCGAATGAGATCAAAACCTCATCAAACTTTAAGTACCATTGTCTAGAAGCTTATTTCAAATCGTATATTGATTTAATCAACTTACAAAATTTTTTAGTTGCATCTTGATCCTAAAATCCTTCAGGTTGCTTGATATAGACCTCCTCATAAAGGTCACCATTCAGGAAAGCGATCTTAATGTTCATCTGATGTAGCTCTATGTCATAATAAGCTACTATTGTCATCTTCACTCTAAATGCATCCTTTGAGGATACAAAAGAGAAGGTAGCATTAAAGTCAACTCCTCTCTGAGTGAATCATTTGGCAACCAGCGTGCCTTAAACTACTCAACTTGACCCTGTGTGCCTTTCTTGGTCTTAAATAACCACTTGTAACTGAAAGACCTGCAATGTTGAGGTAAATCAACAAGCTCTCATACCTTATTATACCTTATAGAATGCATCTCATCCTTCATTGCTTCCCACCACATATCCGCATGGGGTCCAGAAATGACTTCTGTAAAAGTAACTAGATCTACACCATGTCCTATGTTATAATCTTGCTCACCCAAATAGACTATGTAATTTGGTGAGATGGCAGATCGCCTCTCTCTGGTGAATCTTCATAACTACATAGGTTCTTGTATTTCATAAACCTCTTCCTGAATAGATATAGGTTCTTGTGCCTGCATAAGCATAGTATTTGGATCTACATCCACTGAACCTGACTGTATGAGAAGCGGATATGAAATAATTGCAGTATCCGTCTTGCTATCTCCTAAAGGATGTGAAGATCCTCCCTCATAATGGACATCGTATTCCAGAAACTTAACCATCTACGATTCCATTATTCTAGTCCCTCCTTCTTTACAGTAAAATATGTAGCCCTTTGAGTGATCAAGATAACCTACCAAATAGCAATAAGTAGAACGAGGTTGCAGTTTGCTCTCATAAGGATTATACAACCTTACCTCAACAAGGCCGCCTTACATACAAATATGTGTAAGACTTGGCTTCCATCATTTCCAGAATTCAAAAGGCATCTTTGGTACTAACTTACTTGAGACTCTATTCAAGATATACAATGTTGTGTTGATCGCTTCACCCTAAAGATATTCGAGTAGGTTAGTCCAGATGCGATTGCATCTTTTGACCACACCATTTGCTCAAGACTACCTGGCATAGTGAACTGAGCCACTATTCTAACTGATTCCAAATACCTAACAAACGAACTCTTTTCTTGTCCTGCAACCTTATGTTTATCATAGTGTTCCCCTTCCCTGTCAAATCTGACTATCTTTATTTATTTTTTCGATTGGTTCCTAACCTCAGTCTTAAAGATCTTGAACTTATCAAGAACTTCAGACTTTTCCTTAAACAAGAACATATAGTCATAGCGGGAATAATCATCTATAAATGTCAGAAAATATCTAGCATTGCATAAAGTGACTGTATAGGGATCACTAATGTCTATATGTATGAGGTCTAATAAACTAGAAGTACGAGTTGACCCTTTTTTACTTTATCTTGATCAATTTACTCCTACAACAATTGATACATGTTTCCAGATCACTAAAGTTTAGAATTAAGAGAATGTTATCTTTTATCAATCTCTCAATTCTCTCTCTGGAAATGTAGCCAAGACTTTTATTTCACAACATGTATGATGTTTCCTTTATGAAAGCTTTCTTTTGAGTAATAGGTTTAGCAATATAAAAAGAGACACTCATTTTATTAGGAATAAGACACATTTTATACAATCTGTATGATAAGAAGGCAGTTCTAATCTATCTTCTATTGATAAAAATATTTACAACTGAAGTATCAAATACAAAATGAAAATCTTCTTTATCCAAAACTGATGCAGAGATCAAGTTCCATCTAAAAGGCGATATATAAAACGTGTTTCATAATACTAATTAAAACCTCGTATCGAGGTTTAATCCTACATCTTCTACATACAAAACATCCACCTCTTCATTGTTGCCAACCATCAACTTCTCCTCTCCCTTAGTTGGTCTTTTCTTGAATCTGAACTCCTGCATTGTGGAAGTAACATGGTTAGAAGCCTCACTATCTAACCATCAAGAACTTGATGTGGTTTTAGCTACATTGGATTAATGAAACATAAAGGTCGAGGGGTTACCTGACAGTTCCTACTTAACCTTCCATAGCTTGTACTTCTCACAATCAGACTTCCTATGTCCCTTCTTCTTGCAGAAGAAGCATCTCATACCCTTTAGGTCATGTGGCCCCTTTGTAATGCCGAATTGTTCAATTTGAATCTTCGAAGAGGGCTTGAGTTTCTTACCCTTATCCTTACCCTTACCCTTGGGCTGTTAGGGTTTAGCCTTTTCCTGACCTCTGGCAGCTGTAAACATAGTTGCATGAGAAGAACTCTTAATCCTCTCCTCGACTGCAACACACCGAAAAATCAAAGCATTGATATCCCAAGTCTTATCCTGAAAAATGTAGGAGGTAACCAACATCTCAAACTCTTGAGGAAGAGTATTTAGTGCCTGATACACTATGAGATTATCAGGAATTGATATATCAAGCGCCTTTAGCCTTGTCTGAAGGTGTACCATCTTGATAATATACTCTCGAACGCCTCCTTTTCCTGTATACCTCATGGAGAATAGTTCCTTAATCAAGGTGCTCTGCTCCGCATGAGAAGACACCTTGTATCTCTGGGAAATGCTATCCATGAACTTTTTCGCTATGGTCGTATCCGGTAATCCACTCAACAGATGATCTGGGATTGACCTCTTGATGATCAAATAGCACATCCTATTTGACCGCTCCCAGATTGTCATAGCTACTTTATCAGTTTCTGAGCTGATATCCGAAAGTGGAAAAGGTCCCTCGATGTGCATCGCCATACTGAAGTCAGCCATCTCAAATACAAACTCCACATCCTTCTTCCATGTCTTGAAATTGAAACCATTTAAAGTCTCAATTGTGACTTCAATGTTGTTTATCGAAAAGGTGACTGCAAGATAGAAAATACAATGTAAAAAATCAGTTTAAATGTAAGACAACAGTGATATTTAAAGCATTAAAGCAATATTTATATTGAGAATCTGATCACACATATCATGAAACACTTTTGGGTTGAATACATAATTTATGTAATTAGATCCCCACATAAAAACAATCAGAGTATAAATTATCAACTCTCATGACATTACCACTTTTAGGTGAATAGATAATTTAAGCAATGACTTTCCTCCATCTAATGTCTTTATGAATATTTCAAAATTCTATGTAAGGTCAACACCTTTGGGCAGAATAACTAAACATAAAGTCAGAGACATCCCTAACATGTGAACATAACAATCCAAAATATTGACTTAAAAGGTCACTTTAGTGACTACATTCTCATCAGTAGCCTAGAAAGTCCACAAACACAAAAGATACAACTTTATGTCATCCTCACATTCTAGATGGGCATAATATATGTGAATATTAATTATAACTGTAAAAACTACATTCACAATTAAATAATCACATATCATTGCTGAAAATATTGTCTTTATATTTTATTTCAGACTTCTATAAATAAAAATCTCAATGAAAGTGTCTATCGTACTTTCTTGAATACCGAATCTACCTCACGAGATATAAAACTTTAAGTGTCTCTCTCATGTACAGTTCGGAGTATAAAAATGCACTCAAAATTAGCTTTAAAAGGCTTTAAAAACTTTTTCGGAATCCAATTACTAGTGTAATAAATCTAGAAAATTGAAAAAACCACTTAAAAAATTCCACGAATCTGAAAACTGACCCAAAAGGACTCGAGAGACCTTTATAGAAATTCTAAAAATTTTCTTTTTTTTGTTGACGTTAGCAGTACTATAGAGCTGACTTTAGCACTAGGGGCGCGCATGCATTATAGGCCCGCGGATAGATGCGCACTTGGCATGCGCCCCCCACACGCACATGCACATGCACCTTTTACTGTATAGCGGTGCATTGTATGCACTGACATATGTCCTGATCCTTGCAATCCACGTGTCGAGCCAAATGCGACGCGTCGATCATCACTCGTGGAAGAGCGCACCACGTGAGGCACGTGCTGTGCACACGCCACACGAGACCTTCAACATGTGGTGCCACTTGGCGGCACGCAATTAGCAGATGCAACGCACATACCCTCTGTACCGCCACTCCGCCTACTACTATAGCACCGTCAGGAACGTGCAATACACGCATCAAAAAGTACATCGCCCTTTGATGTGGAAGGCGATTTCTGACATCCCGAGATCACATTTTTTGCTATTTTTGGCTCATTTTCGACTCCTTTTTCATAGCTAGCCTTATGTATACCACTTTTATATAATTATATATGTAAAAAAAAACGAATCAAAAATTAAAGAAAACCATAATAAATGAATACTAAAAAAACCTTCGTTTTCGCTAACTCGATCACGTAACCGCTCTGATGCTACTTGTAGCACGTAAGATAGACTTTATTACGTGTTCCAAATCGTTCATGAAAGGGTTAAAAACAAAGAAAATACGAAATACCTAATTTCGGTTCCATTCGATGTTTCGAAATAGTTTCCGATGTCAAAACAAGCTCCAATCTCCCTGAGACTTCTGCGGAAGTTGATCACCGACACTCGATTAAAGCCTTTCTTTAGTTTCCTTAAGACGTAAGTACTCCTAACAAGTCAGAAAATTCGTATGCTTACAAATTACATAACTGAATAAGACCTTAACCTTTATATATAACTTCTATATCGGACTTCTCCATCACAAGTCTGATATGATTTCGGTCTACATTAATTGGAATTTATTTTTTTCCCGGACTTCGTCTCATTAATTTAGATAATTTATTGGGCTATTTTATTACCTTTGTTAGGATCGAATTACGTAACTTGCCGATAAATTATTTAAAAACTGAAAATACAATTAATAGTTGTCCAATTTATAGAGAAGGACAAAATTGTCCTACAAATATAACCCAATTGATTGAACGACTCCTCACATATGGCACTTACCCATCCAAACCTAGTAGAAAGCCATGCGACAGAAGTTCAGAGCAAAGAGAATAAAACAAAGAGCTTAAGTATTCAACATTTGTAACAGGATAAAATTATGCCAAAATCAAGTGTTATTTAGAGCCTATATCGATTGACAAACAGGGAGATAGTACGTATCAAGCTGCCAGTACTTGCGTCTCACGCCTTCCCAAACTTCTTCTCCCATACAATCCTTAACAGGCAATGGAATTAACTGTGTGGAGTAGCCCAAATTCTCGAGTTCTAAAGAAACCAAGTTGCAGTAAACAACATGGAAGAATGCATTACCTCCACAAAGTCCGTTAAAGAATGAGTAGATTCCTCCAGACTTCAACAACTTTGGAAGGTGTTGGTGGAACTCTCTTAAGTCTTCATAATACTCCCCATAAGTGTCAAAGAAAATACCTGAAAAATGTGTGCAGAGTTTCAAAATTTAGAGTTGGAACAAGTTGCCCTGTGAAGGACTAATGCTTAAATTACTGATGGTTAACACACAAATCATATGGATTTTATACGAGATGATGCAGATGGGTATACACCAGTCTTCATGTACAGCATCAGGGCACACAGATATGCAGTTAATTCATCAATCTGAAGCTATCATACAAGGTGTCAACTTCTGCTAAACAACTTGGAAGTATATAGTTCATCTTTTGTAAGCAGCTAACAGGCCATTTGGTGCTTTATGCAGAAATATCAAATCCACAACTTAGGAACGAAGTTTTAGGATTAACTTTTTAAAATTTTCATACAAACACGATAAGTAGTCATGTAATCCAAATAACTTCTCAAAGCAAAATTCTTTTAACTTAGCTAACATACATTCAATACGCAATCAGTTAAAATTTCTTGGAGACAGCAAATGTTACTTATGGAACTGCACAATCCAAAAAAGCGTGCATTTTTATGTGAAAAGTTCAAGAGATTTTCAAGTACCATCATAAGTTTCAAGTTGAGAAAGAACATCTTGCCAACGCCCAAATACGATCTTCACGTTATCTTTCTCGCCCCAACCACAACGAATCATTTTCTCATAAACCTCCGGGTGTGCTTCCACAATGGTGTGTGACACCGGACCGTACTTTTGAATAGCTGCATCAACAAGTCCCATTCCGAATCCAATGTTCAGTATGTGACCACTGCTGGAGCAAACAGCCTTCGCATGAGCCTCCATCAATGGCCTCTCCCAGGCCATCATTATAGCTTTGCTCTCAGAGTCCATCAACTTATCCTCACTAAAACTAACTCTATCTTCCAAGTATTCCTCATTACAGTGAGTGCTTTCATTAGCCCTCCTTGCAATGGTTCCCAATATCAACTCAGATTGAATCCCTACACAGTTAACGAAACTAATCGACATTGTGAAGAAGACAGAGACCTACTTCTTATATATTTAGAAAAAGGTTCGCTGCTTATTTCTCTTATGTGCTTAAAGTTCGCAGCTTTTTGGATTGAGAGAGTATGTAATTGAGAAAGATGAATGATAATAATTATGTTGATACCGGTGTTGAGGAGGGTTTCGAAAGCTTCTTGGTGACCGGCCTCCATGGCTAAATCACCGGCTGAGAGATTGGAGGGAGATAGGGCGTTCCAAGGCGCACCGGCTTCGAGAAGGGCTTTGACAGCAGCGTTGCGACCGAACTTAGCGGCGAGCATAAGTGGAGTAAACCCATCACTGTTGAAGAATGTAACGTCTACGCCGCTGTCTACGAGAGCTTTAATCTTCTCGACGTCGCCATTTCTCGCCGCCTCGCACAGGAGCTGGCAATCTTCCATGGCTGGTGTTAATGGAGGGTACGTGTGTAACCCTGCAGTCCACTGGGGCTTCCAGTCGCGCGTGTAAAACCCGGAATGTCAAGTTTAGCCTGAATTAATTGATCTATGAGCTAAAATTATTTGCTCCGGTTGGGCACAGGCCGAGCTCAGGTCAGGTTAATATAAATTTTAAATTTTAACTCGTTCCAAAAAAGATTTAAAACTTTATTAACACGTTTTATAATAATCCCGATTTAATATTTACCGTAATCTTTTATTAAAAAAAATATAGGTGACATATTTTATTAATTTCTTGTGAGCCTCTTGTCACATTCTTATGCTATTTGACAAATAACCTAAACAATTAAAAACTAAACGGAATTATTTTTGTCATACGACAACGTTTTGAGTGTTTTTTTTTTTCCTTCTTAACATTGCCGTCCAGCATTGTTCTAGTGAAATTCTATTAGCTAGTTCACAATATTGTTATCGTACTCATTGTTCTTAAGTTTCCTTCCAATAGCAACTTAAAAGTAATAGCACTGCAAAGTCGATTAGCATACTTTTTCAAGTTGACCTGAGCTTTTTGTAAATTAACTCGTAACTGAGCCAAGACAGTATTGCAGTGTTGAAGCTGTTGGAATACATCCACCGGGGTATCATCAGTGCGATTGGCCTTATGAAGCGTCGGCGAGTGTCGACTATAAACAAATTTAAAAGGAGTCATACCAATGAAAGTTTGAAAAGCAATGTTATACCAAAACTCTACCCTTGGTAAAAATTCAAGCCATTTTCGAGAGAAATCAAACACAAAGCAGTGCAAGTACATTTCAAGGTATTTGTTTAAAGCTTTCATCTAGCCATCCATTTGTGGATGGTATGCCAAACTCAATTTTAATTTCGTGCCCTATAATCGAAAGAGGTGACCCTAGAAAGTACTAGTAAATGTCCTGTATCTCTTTGACACAATTAAGTTTGGAATTCCATGAAGTTTAACAATGTGTTGAATAAAAGTGTTGGCCTGATGCAACTCACCAAGGCAATGGAGACTTAAGGATACCAATGGGTCCAATTACAAGGTCACGCTCCAACAAGCTTAAAACACAATTTCAGATTTATGCACAAGCTTTTGTTTCACAAGAACTTCAAGAAGTTTTGTTGATCAAGCTTGGGGAAGAGCTTAAGGAGACGCCTAAGTGTGTGTGCACATTGGAGGCATCAAACCAAGAAGGCTAACTCTTAGCCAATTTTCACAAGCACAAGTCTAATCAATGGGCTTGGGCTTATTTTATCTTGTAAAAGACGTGTGGAATTCTTTTAGGTTTTGTCATGGGCTGATTTGAGTTACTTTTAGGCTTTGTCATAGGCTGATTTGTGTTAAATATGCATCATGTGCATGTTTTATTTTAAGGAACCAAGCGTGTGGGCCTAGTTTAAAAGCCCAATTCGCCCCTTTTAAGTTAGCCTACTTTTTTTTTGTTACCCTATCCTATTTAGAGTAGGACTAGTCAATTTTAATTAGTTTTGAAGCCCAAATCCGTGTGGGATTGGTTCTTAGGCAGATTTGTTTCAAGAAAGTCTTTTTGATGTTTTGGGTTTTCTTTAGGGTTTTTTTAGGTTATCTTTGTTAGGGTATGTATTGCACAAGGGTATTTAAACCCTTGTTTTATACGTGAACACCAGGTTAGATGTGAATAAAATTTGAAACCATTCTTCAAGAGAGAATTCAGATTCTTGCTTGTTTTACCTTAAGGATTGATTCAACTTATCAAATAAGTTCTAACTTGTGGCGTTAATTCATTTCCTACAATCTTTATACTCTTTGTTACCAATTCCTTGTTGTTGTGGGGGTGAAGGGTCTTGTTAACTTTGTTAAATTTAGGCTTGGGAACGATCATTGAAACAGAGGTGATCTAAACATTGATTCTAAGTTGTTGTTGTTGGACCCCAGACTTTTCGATTAAATGAGAAATTGTTGGCATTAATTCATATGTAGAGAAAAGGAGAATTCTTGAATTTGAAATGAAATAGAAAAGATAGTTTAGATATGAGATGGGTTATATGTGAAATGTTGGAAGTTAAAAGTTAGAAAATGTAATTGAAATATGTTCATTGAGTATGCTTTGGTGTTTTAGCCATAACTTCTACTCTAGTTATCCGAATGAGATGATTCTTAATTTGGATTAAACTAGAGAGATAAGGCTACAAATTGTCTGATAAAATTGAGTCTATAAGAATATCAATTTTCAGATGGAAGTTGAGAACAGAACATTGTTTTAGTATAAGAACAGTTCGAAAATGTTTGGCGTATAACTTTTGGACTATTGAATCAAATTGAATGATTTTGATGTCATTGGAAAATTGAGACAATGAGGAACATTTTTCTAGAAGGAAGTGTTACCAAATTCCTTCAATTGCATGATTAGAATAAGGTCTTGATTTTTTAGAAGAAGTTAAGCTTAATTTTAAATAATTTTGAGGTTTTTCAAGATTAATTATTTTATTTGGAGTTAATTTTTGTGTTAATGTTGGTTGGATTTTAAGATATGGTTTGGTTGAATTAAGTAGCAAGAGTGTGAATGTATGAGGACATTTTGGGAAAAACACTTAAGCATTAAGGTTTCAAGGCTTACATGTAAAGGTAAAGTGGTCATTGTTAATTCATTAATGGCATAATTATAATAAGAAGGGTTGTTTGGCTTTTAAGGAAGAGGAAAGAACGAAATTGAGAGGGAAAAACCAAAGAATAGAAAGAAGAAAGGGAGAGTGTCAGTTTTGGAGAGAAGTAGAAGAAAAAGTTAGGGTTTTCTTCATGTCTTGGATTTCAAGAAGGATTCTGAGTTGATTCAAGAAGGAAAAAGGTGGAAGAAGATGAGAGCTTCCATATGAGCTAAGAAACTCCTCATTTGGTGAAGAATCAAGGTATGAGTATATTTGAATTGTTGGATTTTTGAAAGAGTTTTGGTTTAGATAGCTTAAGAAATGTATGGGTTTAAGTTTTCTAAAATCAATTTTGTGATTATGTGTTATAGGTTGTCCAATTTGAATTCCTTTTGATTTGTAAATTTTACCTTTGATGAAGGAGAGTAAGAGAGACAAGAAAAGGCAAGAGTAGAGGCTTTGGATAAGTATTAAGCAAGGAATTAAGGTGAGTTTCATGTTTATAATTTAAGTAATGAGCCACTAATGTTTGCTTTTGAACCAAGAGAATAAAATGGTTTCAATGATTTCAATTAAATGTTGCTTTATTGTTTTTTATTGATTTGAGAAATTGCTACATGTTGTGATGTGGAAATGGCATTGTGATGTATGACATTGTGATAAAACAATTGAATTGTGTATGATCATGTATGCCATTAAATTGAGTCATAGCATTTTGTATAAAGAAAAAACATGAGAATATGAGGTTGTGAATGATTATTTGATTGTGTTTGGGTGAGAGAGGAACCGTTTCATAGTCACAAGCACGTCGACGTCAAGCCTTCTCCTGGCTGCACGCTTGTGGCCCACGAGATCCGAAAAGTGGACTCGTTTCATTCACGGAGTAAACTTCGGTTTCTCTATTTTGTTCACGAAACCCTCGAGCCAATTATGTGTGAATTTGCATTTTGATGTGTTAAGATATGATGAATCTGAGTATTATGCTTTGAAGTAAAAATTTCATCAAATGTGTTTAATGTGATGATGCATTGAATCATGAGTTATGATGTTTATGAATTGCTTAATAAGTTGTGAATTTGGGAAATATGTGTTATGTTGGACCCCGACCCTTTTTTTGAAAATTTGAAGTATTAAATGAAATTAAATGAGGAAGTAGTGGTGTTAAATGTTTTATTTGGATAATGTGAATTGGAGAAATTTCAATGATATTTGAGGTTAATGTATGAAATGAGTGTTTTTGGATATGAGTTAGATTATAGATGTCTCATGTGCCTTAAGAAAATTTAATGAGAAAAGAAGTACTGGTTTTGATGATCTTGATAATTGTGTAGGTTTGTATGAGTTCAAAAAAGTTTAAATGAATATGATGATTGAGATGATTGAAATAGAAGTTGAAAAGCAAGAAATAAAGAGAACAAAATGTGAAAATTTGAAGAATTTAGAAAGTTTGACCTTTTGGGAATGAATAGTTGACTTTTGATTTAGGCAAAATTTTATAAAATGATCTGTATGAAATTTGTAGATTTTGTT
>JAOTAZ010000220.1:28080718-28096044 GCA_025629785.1 Erythroxylum oxycarpum | reverse complement strand
AATGAGATTACATTATATTATTTTGATGAGATCATAAATTTTTGAAAATTTAAAATTTTAGTTGCCTTCCATTATTTAAGAATCAAATAATATTTGTGCTTATTGTATAGTTTGTTAAGTAAACTCAATGTCACTTTAACCCCAATATGTTTTATCTTTAATTAAATTTGACTAAATTTTGTATGATTTAGATGAGCAAACCCATGATTATATAGATTTAAAAAGCAAGGTTAGGGATGAGAAATATGATATATCTTGAAAAAGAGTTGTCACCTAACGAATCTAGGAGTCATATAAGATGTGATTGATAAAGTTATTATCCACCTGAATTAAATTTAGTTAGTTTGTTGAGCAAACTCAAGATCAACTATTTTTAAATATGATCCTAGCCCATAATGAGATTATTTGATAATTTCTCGATTTAATAGTGAGGCTATTATTTTGAATAAAATAATGAGAGTAATCAAATATTTATTAAAGTCCTTATTTTATTTGATTTTTTGACATAAATTAATACTTGCACTTTTTTTAAAAAAATAATACTTGCTTTTTTATGTCTTTTGATTATTGAATCAAAAGATGAGTACCAATCTGACATTGAGGTGCATCATAAATGCTTACAAACTAACTGGACCTAACATCACCACTCGTGATTGCACTCACAAACTCAAAACTTTTCGTGATCATATTATATATAGCACCATCATTCACTCCTCTCCCGCTCTTGTTCCTACTTCATTTACTTATGCCAATAAATCCCCTCACTGGTGTCAAGTAATGCTTAATGAATTCAAAGCTCTTCGTCACAACAACACTTGATCCCTTGTCCCTCCTTCTCTAGGTGCAAATATTTTTGGTTGCAACTGTGTTCTTCTATCCCAAACTTAAACCTAATGGCTCTCTTGATCGTTATTAAGCTCGTCTTACCACCAAAGGGTACCATCAATTCCCTAGTATTGATTATATAGATACCTTTAATCTAACTGTTAAACCAACTCCATTCGTCTCATTCTTACTCTTGCTTTAACTCGAAATTGGAAAATTTGTTAACTTGATATCAATAATGCATTTCTTATAGTAGTCTTCAAGAACCGATCTTTATGCAACAACTCTTGGGTTTTACTGATCCTCACCATCCTTACATTGTATGTTGTCTTCACAATCATCTTTATAGCCTTAAACAAGCTCTTTGGACTTAGTTTCATTGACTAAGTCTTTAGTTTCATCGACTAAGTCATAATCTCCATGACTTTTCTTTCACTTCATCCAAAGCTGACACTTCCCTTTTTATTCATGCCACCTCCACTCAAACTACTTTTCTTCTTATTTATGTGGATGACATCTTGGTAACATGTTCTTCATAAGAATCTATTTAGACTATCCTTAATGATCTTCTTGCTACTTTTACCATCAAAGATCTTAGCTTTCTTCACTACTTTCTTAATATTGAAGCAACATTCATATCCACTGGCCTACTTCCCACTCAATCCAAATACATATGTGATCTTCTTCATTGAACTCATCTTGATTATTCTAAATTGGTCTCTGCTATCATTAGCCCTTCTCTACATCTTTTCCAAAAATCATGGCCTTCCTCTTTCTAATCTTACTGAATATCATAGTACTATTAGAGTTATTAAATATTTTTTCCTTACAAAAATAGACATACAATATGCTATTAACATAGTTTCTTAATTCTTACAATGTCTTACTAATGTTCACTGATCAACTGTTAAACAATTTCTTTGATACCATCATTCTACTCCATCCTATAGACCTCATTTACCTAAATATACCCACTTAATCTTACTTGCCTATTCTAAAGCTCATTGGCTAGATGTCCTGATGATTGTCGCTCCACATCTGGATATTGCATTTTTCTTGGTTCCTCTCTAATGTCTTGGAGTTCTAAAAAATAACTTGTAGTTGCCAAGTTTTGTATAGAAGTTAAATACCAAAGTATCGCTTTTGCAACTGCTGAACTTTATTGTATCAAATCTCTTTTTGGTGAAATTGGACTTTTCAATGTTAAGTTGCTTCTGCGTTGTAACAATCTAGGAACCACTTTCTTTGCAGCAGATCCTGTCTCTCATGCTTGCACCAAACATATTGAGATTGAAATCAACTTTGTTTGAGATTTGGTTGCCAAGACGTCTCTATTCATTCATCATGTACCAGCTACTCAACAACTTATTTATATATTGACCAAGCTTTTGGGATCTACTGCTTTTCTTCAATTGCATATACCAAGATCAATTTTGCTTCAAACATGAGTTTGGGGGTGTGTCAATAGAACATCTGATTAATTTCTTCGTATCCCTTTTTATAGATTACATCTCATCATTTTGTTGGAATACTCTCAGAAATGATTAGTTCAAATACCTTCATTTTAGAATCAATTTACATGTATAAATAGAGATGCAAATGATCATGTAAAACACATAAAAATACAATACAATATTACCTCATTTATACAAATCATTTAAAGTATAAAACAATCCAAAATTTGCAAAAGAGCAAAATTGCAGTCACTCCTTGGAGGATCTCATATTTGCTGTAGCAGAACACACAGTCATAAAGATACATGGCCACTTCGATACTTTAGATCCATGATTTTGATGAGATTGCACATTAAAATATATTTCATTTGCTTTGCTTTGTAAAAATAGACAAGGAATTTTCCAAAACTTCATCTGGTATCGTTATGATTGCTATGAAACAGTTAAGTATAAGTTTTATTGCCACTATAAAATTAGAAAGCATAAGGGAGTTTTAGTTCGTTAATATATGAAAATTAATATCTTCATCATCTTGAAACATGCAACGCGATGACATCTTCTGATGACTAAAACATCTTCACAGATAGTTAATTAAGGTGCAAACTTGGAACTTACCCGTATATATGCTTCAGTCATGACCTCATTACTGCATGAGGAACTCAGCATGAGAATTAGATGTCACTAGCCCTGTGATAATAAAAAGAAGTCGGATATACTAATATGCGCAATGTTCATGAAACAAAAGAAACCTAGAAAAACATCACATTTATGTGCTTCTTGTTCTTTGCACACCTTTCCTACTTGAGATACGTCACGACATTAAATTCTTGAGATTCCATTAAGTTGAAGAAGTTAGAGGGCAACTCTCCTTTGGCGGGTAATAAATCAATCTATAGTGTTGACACCATCACCTGCCAAAAGAGAGAAGCCCCACAACTAGTTCACTTAGCACTCACGATTTTATGCGTGTGGTTTGTGCAGAACATTAATGCTGCGAGAGGGCTTTATAGGTTCTAACCTGCAGAGATGGCTATACCAATATTGAAGTTGTTGAAGAAATAGCATATTTCATGGATATTCCTTAGCATGGTGCCTGCTTTCTACGCATTCCAAGCAATGGCACCATACCTTTATCTTAAAAGCTCATCATACTTGGGAGATTCTCAGTGGGCATGATTTAAACTCATATGTGTTTTTGCTCATGTCTCTCTCTCTCTTTATGTCTGTCTATCCATGCTTTGTAGGTCAAGGTGAGAGGAGAGTAAAAAGAAGCAGCGTGGAGAAGATGCTTTCTTTTTCTTTATAGAGGTGGCAACAAAATCCGGGCCTGCAGGCATATCACATTTATCGCTTTCTCGATTCTACTTGATTTTTATTTTTATTTTTTCACTTCTATAGTTTTGGTTTTAGGAAGTCGACATATATTAACAATTTGATTAAGTTGTTATTATTTTCTGATTAGAATAAATCTCAAAATTAAGATGTTGCAAGCTTACTCAGTCCAAAATGTACGAGACAATGATCGGGGGTGATTGGCCAGATAAAATGAAAGAAATAAAAGCCACTAATTGTTGAATTTTATAGTAGAATCTAAAATCTACTGGATATAATGTTAATTGCATCCTCAACATAAACTACCGATCAACTAAAACATCAAGTTTGTGATAGAGCCAAGGCAACACAAGTCTATGTTAGGAGGAATAAAAAGAGAGCAGAAGGGCATAAATGAGTATACACATATAGTAAATACATATATAGATATATATATTCTGTTAGTTACGGGAAAAAGGGGGGCAGCTGACAACCTCATGATTGGTTGTCAGCTAACCGATTCTGTGGTATTCTTAGTATAAATAAGAATAGACACGAGGAGAGAGAGTATTGCATATTCTGTTAAGAAAGAGCCATAGGCTGGAGGTGCTGGACCTCGAATCCAGTTTTGCATTGTTATTTAACTAAAAACAATCAATACAAGCATTCAGATTACAGATTTCTCTTACTTGGTTCTGGAAATCTATCAGTTTGATTGGGAATTAACCAAATCCAACAATTAATAAACTCCTTTACTTCCTTCCCACTCCTCATCAATCATTTGTCTTCTTCCCAAGTCCTGATTAAGAATTTAGTCGTGACTTGTAACATTTGTATATTTTTCTTTTGGTTCTTCATCTGGTCGCTACATTTACATTGCTAGAGTTTGCATAGGTAAGTGTATCGTCGACCTACATCTTTGACACTACAATGTTAGATGTCAATTGGACTGAATAAGTTTAGTTGTGCTTCTGATTAGTTTTTATCGTTCTACTATGCTTTCTACGGTCTTTTTGTGAATAATTCAAATCCATTCTACTTGGATTAGATCAAGATGTGTTTTAGACTGTGCATTCTTAATTTTTCTGTCTTCACTTTCTTTCTTTTTTTCCTGAGGACTTGGCTACATTTAGTAAGAAGTGAAATTTCTCTCCTTCGTTTTGACTGGTCTTGAATAGGATACACTACAAGAAAACAACATAATTTGCGACGTTTAAAAAACGTTACAAAATCCACTACAAGAAATGTTCTAATAACGATGAAAAAGTACCGACAGAAACATAATCGTATGTAAATTGAGACGGAAAAGCCAATTCCGTTGCCATATTTGGAGTGAAAAATTCTCACCAATTAATAACGACGGAACTATACCGATGCATATAGTTTCGCATATAGTTCCGTTGGTAAATTGAGAAGGCATTTCTTATTCAGTCGGCAAAGATGTCATGGATAAGGAAATATTTTGCGACGAAAATTTTCCGTCAGAATTGTTAAAAAAACGACTTCGTTTTAATTATGGAAAGCTACGTTTATAAGTTAACCAGCACCAAAACGACGTCGTTTTGGTTAAATTAAAACCGCAGCCCCTCCCTCCCCTCTCTTCTCCTTGCGCGTGTGTCTCTCCTTCCTTCGGCCTCCGATAACTTGGTTGTTAGACCCTGAACTTTTCGTGAAAGATTAGAGCTGTTAAATGGGAAATTATGGTGATTAGTCATGAGTAAAGAACCAATGAATGAAAGTTCTTGAACCAAGAATTTATAGACAAGAGTAAAGTAAGTAATGAGAAAAGTGGATAGATTTATAATTTGCTATGGCATTTTGGTGGATAAGAGATTTTGAAATAGGAAGAATTAAGGTGAAAGTTAGAAGTAAAAATGAAAAAAATATTTGTGCGGTAAGTTGATGAAGGATATGTATATGTATGTTCTGTTATTCGTGTTTATGATTATTCATGGATTATAATTTCCTTATGGAGGATATTGATTTGAAATGGTGGAGAATGAGGATTGAATAAAGTAGAAAGAGTGATCTTGGTATGAGTTATATTAAGGAAAGATTTTGAATCAAATTGGCAGTGATCTGGAAAATGTTTACTGAGTGTGCTTTGGTTTATTGGCCATAACTTTTTCTATAGTTATCCAAACGAGATTATTCTTAATTTGGATTAAACTAAAACGGATGGCTACATTTCTTGTGAAGACATCGAATTTCAATTATGTCTTCAAGAATTTCAAAAATTGTCATGAAGTTAAGAATTGGGTGCAAGTAAGTTGGTGTATGAATGGAAAATTCATCTTCAGATTTTAGGGGCAAATTTGGGATTGATATAAATAGATTTTGGTAATGTTGCCTTCTGAAAAGTTGTAGATATTTCTTTTATCTTATCAACAGTATATAGTATGAAAATTTTAGACATCTGAGCTGAAAGTTATGACCTTTATAAGTGAAGACGTTATAGAGCAAAAGTAAGACGAAGTTCTAACATGAAGTTACTGTTCATCTTATGTATTTTATTCCATTTTTAAGCCTTCAAAAGATAGAATTTGTCTTCAAGGTCTTCATAAAAGTTGTAGATCTCAAATTCCTCTTTCCAATAGTCTAAAAATGAGATCAATCTGACATTTTTCGTGAAAGTTATGGAAATCGCGCTAAAATAGGTTCGATTGGATTGAGGTCATAAACACGGTTGCTTCTTTTGACCATAACTTCTTCACTAGACCTTCAAATGACTTGATTCTTGAACCATTGGATTCGTAAGACTTTGCTCTACATCTCCACCAAAAATAAAACTATCTGAAATAAAGTAAGAAAGATTGAATGAAAAGAATGCTACGGTTATAGTGAGTGTGCTCTTAAATAATGAGAATTGGTGTTATTCTACTGAACATACTTTCATATTTTGATGATTTCGGGATCAGTAGAACTTCAAATGAGATGATTTTTGACTTGTGGTAAAATAGAGACATAGAGTTACAAATTATCTGAAGAAAGTGATTTGTAAATCAGTCTCTGAGACTTTCAAGTTCTGGATGGAAGTTGGGTATAGTGTACTGTTTCAGTCTAACCACAGTCTGAAATGTTTGAAGTATATCTTCTGAATCACTGAACCACATGGAATGATTTTGGAGGCATTAGAAACATAAGACAATAAGGAACACTTTCTAGAAGAAAGTTTCTAGAACAGAATGTTTAAGGTTATTTTTGGCAAGACACTTAGGGATAAAGAACAAAAGCCTATAAGGAAGGATAAAATGAACTTTTTAGACTCATTAAGGGCATAATTGTAAGAAGAAGTATTGTCTTGCTTATAAATAAAGGAGAAAACATGAATGAGAGGATGCTAGAGAAACAAAATGTGTGGATGAGAAGAGAGTGTCCTGAAGAGAGAGAAATATGAAGAGAAAGAAAAAAAAAAAGAAGAGAAACAAGTTAGGGTTTCAATTATGTTATCCCTCAAGAGAGATTTTGAGGTTGTTTAAGAAGAGAAAAAGGTAGACGAAGAGGAGAGCTTCCAATTGAGCCAAAGATTTCTTCATTTGGTGAAGAACCAAGGGGGGTCATAGCGAGCTATCTCAATTAGATCATCTCACGGAGTACACATTAAAGATACAACAAGAAACAACCTTTGATACCTCAGGTTGTTTGCAAAGAGCAGAGCATTCTTTGGAGCTAAAGATCCCTTCATTTGGTAAAGAATGAAGGTAAGATCATTTTAAAAATTTTAGATTTTTGAAAGGATTTTAGTTCATGAAATTTAGAAAATGCTTGGGTTTAAGTATTCTAGAACCGATTCTAGTGTTTGTGTTCTGAGAGATTTTCAATTGAAAACCCTATTGAGTGGAATTTTTGTTATTGTGTAAAGGGATCAAGAGAGAGACAAGAGGAATAAGAGAAGAAGCATTTTGAGCAAGTCTTTAAGCAAGAAAATCAAGGTGGGTATATGTTTATGATAGAATCAATAAGCCACTACTGTTTTCTTTAAATTAAAGAAGTTTTCTTATTTCACTTGCATCATAAGTGCTGCATTATTGTTAATGAATTATTTGTCATATTTGCTATACGTTTGTTTCATGAATTGTGTGATGAAAAGTCTTTGCGATTGATTCTTTTGAAAAGATGCATGCTTATGAGATTAAGTTTTCGGAAATGATTTTCAAGTTATAGCAATATATGAAAAGCAAGTTTTCAAGAAAAGTTTCGTTTTGGGCAACAAGCTTATAAGATTTTGAAATCTATGTGTTATGTGGGTTTGTGGTAGTCCCTCAATAACCGTTACATGCACGTTGACCCAAGAGTAGGCTTCTCCCGCTTGCCCGCAAGTGGCATAGAGCTCCTTCAAGAGCTCCCTTAAGAATTCACGACTACACAGGACCATTATATGAAAATCTGTAGTGCGTCATGTTTTGTATTTACCTAAACCATTCTGATGTGTGTATGATATGTTTGATCAAGTTTGATGCATTCATGTTTTGTGACTTATGGATTTTGGCTGAAAGCCTAAGAAACATGTGATTATGAACTCAAAGAAAGTTTTCTAAGACAAGTAAAATGTTTTCAAGGTTGTTGCTTATCTTTTGTTATAAACTGTTACTCACGAGTTTTCAAGCTCACCCCCTTCCTGTCTCCATCCTCAGGTGATAGCTAAGAGATAAAGTGATCAAGAGCATAAAGGATTTGCTATATTGGTTATTTTGTATTTATGTATTAAGCCAATGGTGTGGCTTTTGATTTGTAAATAAAGTTTTTCAAACTCTGTTGCATGAGTAATGAAAGAATGGATTGAAGTAGTTCGATTGTGTATGTTTATTTTTAACTTCCTTGTTAAAAGGGTTAAGTTAGAGAAATAGGTTTGTTTTGATGTTTGACTGTTATAGGCACGCCACCCTTATGGGAAGACGACTAATAAGGGTTCATGGAAATACCCCTATAAGGTAATATACACGCTCAAGTTAAGGATGATGATATTCACAATCGTTGGATTTCCAAATTTCAAGAGGGATCTAACATGGTGGTATTGAAGCAAACGTTGGACTCCAAAACCAAGTTTCGGACCCAACTTATATGGTATCAGAGCAAGAGTCCACTCACGGTTTAGGACTCCACAAGTGTTAGACTCTGGAAACAAGCGAGGTCCAACATATGTGGCATGAAAGCAAGAGTTGGGTTCTGGAAACAGGATCCAACATATTTGGTATCGAAGCAAGTGTTGGACTTCGGAACTATGTTTTGGACCCAACATATATGATATCAGAGCAAGAGTCCGCTCATGGTTTAGGACTTCACAAGTGTTGGACTCTGGAAACAAACGGGGTCCAACATATGTGGCATGAAAGCAAGAGATGGGTTTCGGAAACAGGATCCAACATATTTGGTATCAGAGCACAGTATTAGGATCTTACATGGGCAACTTTCAAAATATGTGTCAATTATAAGAGCGATTGTTAAGAGTTTGGGCCAATAGAATTAGTGAGAAAAATAGTGTCTTAATAGAGTGTATGGTAAAGAAAGTTTGTGGACATTTAGTAATAAGAAATATGACGTAGTCCGATATGTTAGACATAGATTTTGTTATGTTAGCAAATAAGGTGACGAAATCCCGTTGTTGATATGTCTTTAGGTTGATGAGGATGTAAAAAGGTTTTCATGACTTGATTGAGAAAGAAATAGAGACATAGGTGAAAATGACAAGATTTAAGGAGTATAAGTAAATCGAAAATGGAAGGTTGAACTAGAAATTGAACAGGATTGTTTAATTGAGGTGATAACAACTATGATGTAGCATAAAAATATATCTGTGATGTTAATCAGAATGTCATAATAATTATGGATCAATGATTTGGAATTGATTAAGGATATGCATATGGAAGATCAAAAAGATGACAATAGGAAAATGAGACAGAATTGAGCAAATAGTAGAGGGAAAATGAAATAGACATAAATGACTTTTCATAAGAAGAATGAAATGATATGTAGTATAGAGAAAGTTAGAAATGCATACAAGATAGAATTTTTCATATGAATGAGATTAAGGAAAAGATGAAGAATTGAATGAGAAAAGTTAATGCAAATATTGTCAAAGAACAATGGAGATCAAAGCATCATCTTCATAAGATATAAATTGGTGATTGTAGGAAATAAATCTTTAGATAGAATGGGATGAATTTGATGATACACATAATGCAAAGATGATAACAGTTGATTGATAAAGATTGTATGAACAATATAGATGATTGTAGCAAGAAATCTTCTTTCGAAGAAGAATTGTTTTGAATTAGGTTAAGCAAATTAGATAGTGTTATATTCAGAATGATCAATGAAGAAACAAATCATAAATAATTATGACATGATTTAAAAATGAGTATTGGAGTATTTTTCCTGATGGAAACTCAAGTATGAAAATGTAGAATATGCTACTAAGAGTATATGCATTATGAATGATGTGAGGTATCTAACTATATGATTGGATTCTTGAATTTGAGGTGACATTATGGTTAACACGAGGAGATCAGTCAGGTAAGAATTTTAAGGATGAAATTCTTTTTTAGAGGGGGAGAATTGTTGGACCCTAAACTTTTCGTGAAAGATTAAATTTGTTGAATGGGAAATTTTGGTGATTAGACATGAGTAAAGAAACAATGAATAAAAGTTCTTGAACCAAGAATTTATAGACAAGAGTAAAGTAGGGAATGAGAAATGTGGATAGATTCATGATTTGCTATGGTGTTTTGGTGGGTAAGAGATTTTGAAATAGGAAGAATTAAGGTGAAAGTTAGAAGTAAAATGAAAGCAATATCTGTGTGGTAAGTTGATGAAGGGCATGTATATATATGTATGTTCTATTATTCGTGTTCATGATAATTCATGGATTATAATTCCCTTATGAAGGATATTGATTTGAAATGAAGTGGAGAATGAGGAATGAATGAAGTAGAAAGAGTGATCTTGGTATGAGTTATGTTAAGGAAAGATTTTGAAACAAATTGGCAGTGATCTGAAAAATATTCAATGAGTGTGCTTCGGTTTGTTAACCATAACTTTTTCTCTAGTTATCCAAATGAGATGATTCTTGAATTGGATTAAATTAGAAACATACGGTTACATTTCTTATGAAGACATCGGATTTCAATTTTGTCTCTAAGAGTCTCAAAATTTCATTAAGTTGAGAACTGGGTGCAATACATTGATGGATGAATAAAAAAATTTAAGTTCAGACTTTAGGGGAAATTCAAGATTGATTTAGATATATTTTGTCATATTTTCCTTTTTGATATTGTAGATCTTTATTGTATCTTTCCAACGTTATATAGTATGAAAATTTTGGACATCTAAGCTGAAACTTATGACCTTTATAAGTGGAGAAATTTTGGAGCAAAAGTAAGACGAAGCAAAAGTAAGACAAAGCAAAGTAAGATGAAGCAGAAGTAAGATGAAGCAAAAGTAAGACGATATAAAAGTCAGAAGACAAAATTGGTCTTTAAGATCTTCATGAAAGTTGTAGATCTCGAAGTCCTCTTCGCAATAGTCCAAACAATGAAGTCAATCCCACACTTGTAGTGAGAGTTATGGCAATTGTGCCAAGGCGTGTAAAATATGAGTAAAGATATGAACATGTTGGATTCTTTTAGCCATAACTTCTTCTATAGACACCCAAATGACTTGATTCTTGAACCATTGGACTCGTAAGACATTGATCTACATCTTCACAAAGAATCATAGCCATCTCAAATGAATGGAGAAAGATTGAGTGAAAATATTGGGACGGGTACAGTGAGTGTGCTCTTAAGTAGTATGAACCGATGGTATTCCACTGAACATACTTCAGTATTTTGATGATTTTTGGAGCTCTACTGTTCCAAATGAGATGATTTTTTACTTGTGTTAAACTATAGTCATAGAGTTACAAATTATCTAAAGAAGTAAATTTTAAGTCAGTCTCAAAGACTTTCAAATTCTAGAAGGTAGTTGTGCATAATGAACTGTTTTGGACAAGAGTAGTCCAAAAATGTTTGAAGTATATCTTCTGAATCACTGAACCAAATTGAATGATTTTGGAGGCATTAGAAACTTAAGACAACGGGGAACACTTTCTAAAAAAATGTGTCTATAACAGAATGTTCAAGGTTATTTTTGGCAAGACACTTAAGTATAAAGAACATAAGCCTATAAGGAAGGATAAAACGGACTTTTTAGACTCATTAGGGGCATAATGGGAAGAAGAAGTATTGTCTTGCTTATAAATAAAGGAGATAGAAGATGCTAGAGAAACAAAATGTGTGGATGAGAAGAGAGTGTCCTAAAGAGAGAGAAATATGAAGAGAAGAAGAGAAAGAAAGAAAGAAGAGAAACAAGCTAAGGTTTCAATTATGTTAGCCTTCAGGAGAGATTTTGAGGTTGTTCAAGAAGAGAAAAAGGTAGAGTAAGAGAAGAACTTCCAATTGAGCTAAAGATCCCTTCATTTGGTAAAGAATAAAGGTATGATCAGTTTGAAACTTTTAGATTTTTGAAAGGATTTTAGTTCATGGAGTTTAGAAAATGCTTGGATTTAAGTATTTTAGAACCAAATTTAGTGTTTGTGCTTTGGGGGATTTTCAATTGAAAACCCTATTGAGTGGGATTTTGTTAATGTATAAAGGGATCAAGAGAGGCAAGAGGAATAAGAAAAGAAGCATTTTGACCAAGTCAAGTGATATATTGTTATTTTTTGTTATTTTTCGGTTCTATTTTTTCATTGGTTTTATATCAATTGTTGAGTATTTCTTTAATTTTTTGGTGAATTTGCTACTGCTGTGGGTATTTTGGCTGATTTTCGCAGGTTTGAAGATTTACAAGGTCAGACCGTGTCAATTTACACAGACCGTGTAAATGGAAGCAAATGGCACACAATTGTCCTGAAGGTTACACGGTAATATAAAGCAGATGCACCCAACTTATCCGATGGTTACACGATCAGACCGTGTAATTTTACACAGTCCGTGTATGGTAGTTATTTTGACAGTTTCAGGAATTTTAAGAGAGGGAAACCGAAGAAAGAAGGGGGCAATTTTTAGAAAAGAGGAGATCGAGGAGAAGGCGAGGAGCAAAGATCGACAAAGAGAAATTGGAGATTGAGAGATCAAGATTCCAGACAAAATTGGAGTTTCTTTTTCTTCCTCATTCTATTTTCTATTTCATCCGATGTTAATAGTTCATTTTGTTTTTATGATTAATTCAGTTATAGACCTTTAAATTTCTTTGTTCTAAGATGTTTGTTTCAACTTAGGGATTATGTATTGAACCTTATGATTTACTTCTACATTCGATGTTGATTTAATTTCAGTAAAGTCATTTTATCAATTATTGATCTGATCTTTCTAATCTAAGGTTCTTAATTGAATATGATAGGTGTTAAACTATGTACTGAAAGGTGATGTTCAATATCTGAATTGCTAGATTAGATCTAACTGATTGGAAGTCTAGAAATAGATTTCCTTGTTAGAAGTTTCGTAAGAATCCAAAGGTGTTAATTGAGTTGAATTTGTTTTTTTTTAATCTAAGAAATTGGTTTAAAAATTGGAATCAACACGTTGGTTACTTCAAAAGAATTGATTGACAATAGTTACTTAACGTACTGGATCAACAATTTATTTCACAAGGAAGTACATGATTCCTCTGTTGGAATGAATTCCTAGAATATTAGCTTAAATTCCGTTTATCGTATTTTTCAATTTTCTTAATAACATAACTTTCTTAATTGATTGCTTAGCAAATTTAGGTGGTATAAATTTAGTAATTTGATCTAGTCCTTGAGGATCGACACTTGAGTACTGCAACTTAACCTGTGCACTTGCAGAGTCTATCAATTTTTTAGTGCCGTTGCCAGGGACCTGTGTCAAATATTGAATTTTTCTGAACAAAATTGACTAAAATTTTCTTATTTCAATTTTATTTCAAATTTTCATTTTAGGTTACTTGGTATTCCTGTCATCCATCAGATTGTTCATTATCCTTTGTGTTGTTCGTGTAGCGGTGAAGCACAATTTATATGCAATTTACTTTCATAGCTCCATTTGATCCAGAGATGGAGCGAACGTATCACAAAAGGAAGAAACAATGGTTTGAAAGTAAGAAGATGGTGGCAACTTCCAGCGGTAGTAATACAATGGCAGAAGGTGTAGGACCTAGGTTTTGTGATTATGCAGAGCCAGGAATTCAAGAAAGCACTTCGAGGATCCAAAATTCGACTGTAGACGCAAACAATTTTGAGTTGAAACCAGCTTTTATTTCTATGGTGCAGCAGTCGCAGTTTGGAGGATCACCTGTTGAAGATCCGAATATGCATTTAACAATTTTCCTTGAAGTTTTCGACACTTTGAAGATGAATGGAGTCACTTCTGATGCTATTCAACTTTGGCTTTTTCCATTCTCTTTAAGGGATATAGCAAGAGCATGGCTTCATTCACTCTCAGCAGGCTCAATCACTACTTGGGATCAACTCTCGAGGTCATTTTTAGCCAAGTATTTTCCTCCAAGCAAAACAGCGAATCTCAGGAATCAAATCTCAACATTAACGCAGAAAGATGATGAAACGCTGTATGAAACATGGGAGCGTTATAAAGAGTTACTTCGGTTGTGCCCGCACCATGGCTTACCATCTTGGATGGTTCTTCATAACTTCTACAATGGATTGCTTCAGTCAATGAGGACCTTAATCGATGCTGCAGCTGGGGGAGCAATTCTGAATAAAACATATGCAGATGCATACAACCTCATTGAAGAAATGGCTCTCAATCATTATCAATGGTCCAATGAACGAGGAGCGACAAAACGCACTCCAGGTAAGTATGATGTTGATGCTCTCACAATTCTTACTGCTAAAGTAGATGCCATGACTCACAGGTTAGATCGTTTGAATGTTAATTCTGTGAATGCTAGTAGTTCTACTCCTGCATGTGAAATTTGTGGATCTGTTGATCATTTATCTGTTCATTGTCAAGTTGGTAACCCTTTTGCCCAAGATCAGAGTAGTGATCAAGTTCATGCCATAAACAACCTTCCTCAAAGGCCTCAATTTGATCCCCATTCAAACACCTATAATCCAGCTTGGAGGAACCATCCCAATTTTTCTTGGAGAAATAATCAAAATCCTCCATTTCAACAAAATGTTAGGCAACCACCCGGATTCCAAAGACCACCTAACCCCTCAGGAAACCTAAAATCAAACCTGGAAAGCATGATGGAATCCATGTTACTAGCTCAGAGACAACAAGATGAAACTATCAAGCAATTGACTTCTAAGGTAGACTTATTGGCTGCTCATAATAAGTTGCTTGAAAATCAAATAGCAAATCAGGCTAGTTCATCACACCCATCACCAGGAAAATTACCTAGTCAACCTGAAACAAATCCTAGGGAGCATTGTAAAGCTGTGACATTGAGAACTGGGAAACAATTGGCAGGACCCTATGATCCTAGGAATGAGGTTGCAAATGAGAGTATGGTTGAAACTCAGAATAAAGGAAAGAGGATTGAAATTGAGGAAGATAATGAAAGTGGGGATGTTGATATTTCTAAGGAATCAAGCTTACCACCTCCTAAACCATACACTCCACCAATTCCTTTTCCTCATAGGATGGCCAAAGCCAAGTTAGATGCTCAGTTTGGGAAATTCTTAGAAGTGCTTAAAAAGTTGTACATTAATATTCCTTTCACTGATGCACTTTCTCAAATGCCTTCTTATGCTAAGTTTCTCAAAGAAAT
>JAOTAZ010000220.1:28023995-28036621 GCA_025629785.1 Erythroxylum oxycarpum | reverse complement strand
AGCCTTGTATTACCTAGCCTCACAAGCATGGTAGTATGTTTATAACTCACTGAGTCGCGTTGTAGACTCACACCTCACTATCACCATTTCAGGAGATTAGCAGATCGGACAAGAGAGAAATCCAAGCCTTTTGAGACTCGCTTGGATAATCAATCAAGTAATGTTTTTGGCATGATGTAAAATTTGCAGATACTTCTAGACGCTCCATGGTTTGTCATAATCATATGTACTTATAACCTGTATGGATTTGTTATGTTATGTTATTGAGAATGATGTTGGTTGTTGATAATTAGATGTTGCATGTGAGAATTGTAGATTCGGATCCTTGCTTCTGACAACCAATTAAGCAGGTACGGATTAATCAGATAAACAAATAGGTCATGTCGGTTTTCCAGTAGAACATAGAAAAGTTGAGCTTATTATGGGTTTTGGTGGCATTAAGCTTACCCATTCCCTAGTGCCAACACGGCCCAAGAAGGCGGGTCGTGTCATAAATTAATATAGAATAATGAAAATTCTAAGAAAGAATTCAGATTAAACTTAATATATGTATTCATTATACAAAGATTATTATAATGTAAATCAAAATCCAATCTTCAATTTTAATTAAGCAACTTATGTTAGCTCAACGATTATATTTAACGATTTTGATGATAACTTTATAATATTTCAAAATTAAAACTTGATTTATTTCCTTATATAGACAACCGTATAGTTCTTAAAAGGAAATAAAATCATAGGATAATTGCTTCCTTTCTTGCAGCAACCATCTTTATGAACTTGCCTATTCAGAAATAGTTCCATAATATTCGGAAGTTTTTTTACGAATTCGAATGATCAACTTCGAAAGCCTTAATAGAATGTTCTTATTAATGTCTAAACATCGAAGATTTCAACAAGAAATATATCGTAGATTAAGCAAGACTAGTTGAAGAAAATGTCTACTTAAGAAAGAGTCATTGTATTTGTGAAACACACGAGACTTGTAGAATATCTTGGCAGCATCAATATTCTTGAAAGTCTTATCAAATTCTTTTTGCCATAGATAGTAAAATCACTCTAGTGAGAGAAACTGTTAAAGCCTCTATATATTTCTTGTTGAAAGCTTGTAGAGTTTTGTTAAATAATAAGAGTATGGAAGGTTGAAGAACTTTGAAAAATATGTACTTCTGAGCTTGGAGAGGGTTGTGAAAATTTACTACTTAGATTTTATAGTGAAATACTTAAGTTGAATACTTAGGGACTTGACGTAGGCTTTGTTATAAGCTGAAACAGTATAAATTGATTGTGTCATTCTTTCTCTCTTCCTAACTTTTAAATTCCACATTATAAGTTTGTATTTTCAAAAGGCTCCTTCGGTTTTACAATAGGCTCCTTCTCTTTTTCTATCACAAGAGGTTCCTTTCGATTTTGAGTGTTAATAGGTTCCTGTCGATTAAAAGGCTTTTTTCAGCGTTAACAGGCTCCTTTCATTTTTTGAACAAACTCTTATCAATTAACAGGTTCCTTTTCTTTTAAACGCTAGAAAACTCTTTTGAATTAATAAGATCCTTTTGTTTTCACATTAACAGGATCTTTTCGAAAGTTGATAGGACCTTCCTATTTATTGACTTATTTTTGTTTCAAAGGATATTATCTTTCTTAAAGTATCTTGCAAATTTTTTTGACACAATTCACCCCCTCTTGCATGTGTTTGCTTTATCATTTGGTATCAGAGAGAGGTTTCACATTTATTGTGTTTTACAACACATGGTAAATCATGGCAAACAATTTGAGAAGCCTTAAAGCACATTTCATCTCAAAGACTCCTTATTTCAATGGAAATAACTACGCATACTGAAACGAGAGAATGACCATCTATCTTCAATTTATAGATATTAAAGTATGGCAAGCCATTAGAGTTGAAGCTACACATCCTGTGACCGATAACGTAGGAGTGTGGTCTGATGCTGACAGAAGAAATGCACTGCTAAATGCTAAGGGAAAACATCATCTAATCTATACATTATCACTAAAAGAATATGAAAAGATATCCTACTGTTCCACAACAAAGGAAATGTGGGTTCAAGTAACCTTTGAAGGAACAAATAAGGAAAAGAAACATAGAATAAGTCTTTCAATACATCAATACGAAACTTTTGGCATGAAATAGGGAGAGACCATAGACAAATTCTTTGGATGCTTCAATAACATTATCACAGCTTTAAAAAACTTGGGAAAGATATATCCCAATGATGAACTCCTAACAAAGATTATAAGATAACTACCAAAGAAATGGAGACCAAAGGTGGCAACTCTGGAAACTGCAAAGGATCTTGATACCATATCACTCAATTGGCTAAGAGGAAACTTGATGATCCATGAAGTCGGGCTTAAGCGAGATGAAGGATCCTTATACAAAAGAAGAATGACACTAAAAGCAACTGATGAATCAATCGATGATGAAAGCGACATTGAGTTGCAAATATATGGAGATGATAAATTCAATTTCATGGTAAGGAAATATGTTCACTTCTAAAAAGAAGCTAATGAAGAAAAGAGAAGGGAATAGGAAAATCGGAAATAGTAAGCCCATACCAAAACACAGCAGGAACAATAGCAATACACAAAATAATTAAATCATATGTTATCACTACAAAAAGCTTGGACATACAAGACCAGAATGTCCCCTTCTTCAAAAGGACAAAATAGAGAACATAAAACATAGGAAGTAAGCGATAATTGTATCCTGGTCAGATGAAGATTTTGAAAATTTCAAAGAAGAAGAGCTAGAAGAAGCCAGCAATGTTTTATTAATGGTTGAATTAGGAGACGATGACGTATATTATTTTGAATCTGATATTAAAGTTGATGAATTGTATGATCAGTACAAAAATTTGATAATGAAGTATTTCAAAGAAGTTGAGAAGTCCAAGAACAATGAAGCATCCTTGAAGAGTAAGATTAAATTATTAGAATCCGTGAATAAAATCTGAAAACTAAGAATATGTCTCTTGAGGATGATTATAAGCAAAAAGTTTCTGAAAACGAAGTTCTAAAAGAAAGAATAGCTAAGTTAGAAAAATAATTTTCTTGAGAATGATTATGATAAAGTGAGATAACTAGAAAAAAAGGTTGTCACCCTAGAACTTGAGAAAGAGAAATATGCAGGAAAGATTTTATTTCTAGGAAAAGATCTTGCAAAGTTCATTGATAAGGAACAACCTTGATACACCACTTAGTAGTGGTAAATGCATTTTTGATAAAGTTGGAATATGTTACAATGAAAATAATAATATTAGGCCATACAGGAACTTCTTTGTTAAATCTAGCAGTAGTTATAGTCAAAATAGCAAGAACCTAATATACAATAGAAATTATAGCAATTCTCATTCATCTTTTTTTTTTCTTCTAATATGGCAGACATGGTCACATTATTCATTCTTGTAAATTTCGTAAAATGGAGAAATTATCTCAAATGTCAAAAGGTCAAGTTACTATCCTGAAAGGACCCAAAAAAATTTGGATAGCTAAAATGAGATAATACTTTTTGCAGATATGCTTCAAAACGGAGATAAGAGAAAATCAATGGATAGTTGGTAATGGTTGTTTAAGGCACATGACAGGTGAAATATCACATTTCAACTACATTGAAGGAAAAGACGGAGGTAATGTTGTCTTTGTCGATAAAAATAAGGAAAAAGTAACTGAAATTGGTAAAATTAGTGACTCTAACTTTGCTTCTATTGATAATGTTCGTTATATTGATGGATTGAAACTTAACTTGTTGAGTGTAAGTCAATTATGTGAAAAGGGTTATAGAGTTACTTTCCATGCATCACATTTTGAAATTATTGATAATCTTAATGACAATATTGTATTTGTTGGTCTTAGAAATTAGAACATATATTGTGCTCAATTGGAAGATATGTCTTCACAAAATGTCAAGTGTTTTGTTTCTATAGAAAATGATTCTTTTATCTAGCACATAAGATTTGGACATGCTAATATAAGTATTCTATCAAAATTTTCCAAAAAATGAGTTAGTAAGAGGACTACCAACTTTAAAGTTTGAAAGTAATCAGGTTTGTGAGGCATGTTTCAAAGATAAATAAGTTAGAAGCAGTTTTCCTCCCAAAAATTTTGTGTCTACTAACCAACAACTTAAACTTGTACACATGGACTTATTTGGTCCTACCAAAACTCAAAGCTTTGGTGGTAAACATTATAGCTTTGTTATAGTATATGATTATTCTAGATTAAATGAGTTTACTTTCTATCAAATAAGGATGATACTTTTGAAGTCTTTGAGAAGTTTTACAAAAAAATTCAAATTGAAAAAGGATAATACATTACATTTATTTGAAGCTATCATGGAGGAGAATTCGATAACATAAATTTCGAAGATTTCTGTAGTAAAAATAAGATATCTCACAATTTTTCATGCCCAACAGCTCCTTAGTAGAACGGAGTTGTTGAGAGAAAGAACATGACTCTTGTTGATAATAGCCAAAACAATGTTATACAAAAGTGGTCTACCTCATGGTTATTGGGTAGAAACCGTGTCAACTGCCTGTTACTTACTTAACAGGTGCATTATAAGACCCATTTTGAAAAAGACCCCCTATGAGTTATGGAAAGGAAGAAAATCGAATGTCATATACTTTCGAGCATTTGGTTGCAAATTCTTCATTCTAAATAATGGAAAAGACAATCTTGGAAAGTTCGATGCGAGATCAGATGAAGCCATCTTTCTAAGCTACAGTATTACTAGGAAAGGATTTAGAGTTTACAACAAGAATACAAAGAGGATTAAAGAATCAATACACATAGTATTTGATGAAGCACTACCCTCTATAACAACAGCTTACTCAGATGATGAAGAGCATCCCTTGGCTCATAAAAATACATCACAGACTCAAGTAACACCTATAGTACCTTCAGAATTACAAGATCAAGAAGGTCCTTCTGAAGTTATGATAGAGCAGGCTCCTCGCTCTCAGTAGGAGCCTATACAACAAAGAACACGTAGAGAATGAAGAGGTCTTGATATACATTAATACCTTCAAGGAGATCCCTTTGAAAGTATAAGAACCAGATCATCCTTCCAAAATAACTTTTTTGCCCTCATCACATAATTATAACCAAAGGTCACTGGAAAGGCTTTTACTGATGAAATTTAGGCTTCAGCCATGAAAGAAAAACTGAATTTGATGGACACCCCGCCTTTGTGAGTAATGGGCCCGACATCCTAAGTGACATCTGAACGTGTATCCCATAAGGGTGACATGCCCCCACTAGGACAAACATTAAAACTATATATTGTTCTTCTTTGTGAACTGAATTTGGGAAAAACCCAAACTTGAATTTCAATTTTACTTGTTCAGAATGTATAAGGCTCTATGTCTCTAGTTTATTTAGAGACAAGAATTATCACATTTGGAGATCCCATAACAAAGTTATGGCTACTACCTTGTAGGGTTATTTCAACAAACCATTATTAGCCAAAAATTAAGGCATTAGGAATCTATCACTCCAAGAATCACTTCACTTAAAGGTCTGATGATGAAGTTATGGCCAAAAGAATTGAGTATGTCTAAATCATTAATCATATTGCCCTTGTCTTGGGGCAATTAGCATAATTGTCCTTAGAGATAGCAGATTAGGATAATCTTAGGATGCCTTGTCAGAAGACTTCGAGGTCCATAATTTTCATGTAGATATTGAAGACAAATTCTATCGTCTAAAGGGTTAAATATGGAGCAGACGATAGCAAGAAGGCAGACGAAGCAAAAGTAGACAAATAAAAAAGGTAGACGAAACAAGAAGCAGACGAATGCAGAAAGTAGACGAAGCAGAAGGCAGACAAATGCAAAAAGCAGACGAATGCAGAAGGCAAAAGAAGCGGAAGGTAGACGAATGCAAGAAGCAGACAAATGCGGAAGGTAGACGAAGCAGAAGGCAAACGAATGTGAAAGGCAGACAAATGCGAAAAGCAGACAAAGCAAAAGACAAAAGAATGCAAGAAGGAGATGAATGCGGAAGGCAGATGAAGCAGAAGGTAGACGAATGCAAGAAACAGACGAATGCAGTCAATTTAAGACGAAGCAAAGCTAACTTAAGATGATGCAACGCTTAAGACGAATACGGTCAACTTAAGACGGAGAAAAGTCAACTTAAGATGATGCAACGCTTAAGACGAATACGGTCAACTTAAGATGGAGCAAGGTCAACTTAAGACGATGCAATGCTTAAGACGAATACGGTCAACTTAAAACAGAGCAAAGTTAACTTCAGACGATGTAACATTTAAGATGAAAGGTTTTTACAGACGATATGTGACGTCATCACAGACGAAGTGATGTCATATCAGACGATACATTCCCTACAGACAAAACATTCCTACAGATGATATGACATCATCACAGATAAAGTGACGTCATATCAAACGATATCACTCGATACTCCTAAGCACTTCCCCTTTCTAAGGACCCTAACTTTTGAACATCTGGGTTGAAAGTTTCCTACTATATACCACTGGAAAGCTAAGAGAAAGACTTGCAACCTTCCAGAAGGCACACTTGTCTATTTCTACTTAGATTAATCCAGATCTTTCCATAGAGTCCAAACACTAACCTTTGCCTTATTCAAACTAAGCGATGAAATGTATTAACTTGAAAGAAAATCATGAGCCAAAAGCAAATCTTATTCCGTTGACATAAAAAGGTAAGAGTTCTTTTACATAGCTTTAGAGGGCATTTCAAACCACAACTAAATTAAGGTCTTAAAACTCCCAAAATACAAATATTATATAAATCCGAAGTTGCTCAAAATGCAACTAAAGCCTTGATTTATAGAATTTTCTTCAAATACAAAAATTTCTAAAGTATAGTGATGCCTTAGCTACTAATTACTCGATTTCTTGCTTATCACCTGCTTATGGGGAGGAAAAAATGTGGGGTGAGCTTAAAGCTCGTGGGTAAAAATTTTATAATTTGTAACAAGCAAAAACATTTTAAAGTCATTTTCAAGGCAGAAAATTCATGTGTATGCAAATTATGGATGCATCACTAATATCAACTTATCATGAACACATAAACATATCAAATGGTTTGGGTACGACCAAAATATGACGCACTACACATTTCCAATATAATGGTCCAGTGTAGTTGTACATTCTTGAGGGAGTCCTTGAGGGAGCTCCATGCCACTAGCGGTCAGGCAGGAGAAGCCTATATTTGAGTCAACGTGCATGTGATAGTTCTTAAGGGATTAACACAAACCCATATAACACATAAATTCCAAAATCTTGTAAGCTTGATACCCAAAATGGCACATTCTCTTGAAAACTTGCTTTTCATATGATTGTTATATCTTAAAAACCATTTCCAAAAGTATGGTTTCATAATCATGCATCATTCAAAGAATCCTTTTAAAAACAACTTTTCATAAATCATCACACAAATCATGTATAAGCATGTAGCATAATCTTATTAAATGCACATGAATGAGGTAGTTGCAAACATATTTACTGTCATTTCTTGACAGGAAACATTTGTTGGCTTATTACTTAAATATAAAAGTGAAACCCACCTTGAAGTCCTTAATTATGGCTTGTTCGAATAAGCCTCTCCTCTTGCTCCCTTTTTCCTTCTTGATTCCCTTTTTAACATAAAAACAATTCCCAAAATCAATAGGAATTTTCAAATGAGAACCCAAAGAAACTTATGTATAAATAGATCCTAGAGCACTTAAACTCATGCGTTTACTAAGCTCTTGAAACCAAAAAACCTTCCAAAAATCCAAAGCCTTAAAATGCTCTTACCTCAAATCTTCACCAAATTAAGAAATGCTTGGTTCAAAAGAAATCTCTTGACTTTCTCTACTTTTTTCCTTTCTTGCTCAACCTCAAAATCTCACCAGGAAGCTTAGTATAAGAAACCCTAGCTCAAATCTCCTCTTTTTTCTCTAACCACCGAAAACTCACTTCCTCTCTCTTACTTTTCTTCAATCACGTTTTTGCTTCTTTACTGCAAGCCAACGCTTTATCTTTTCCTTGCATATTTTTAATGATTTGCACAATGTCCATTTTACCCTTCATTTAAAGCTTTATGGTTTCGAAACTTATGTGACTTGCCAAACTTGCCCTTCTTATTAGCTTATATCTTACTAAGCTTAAGTGATCTCCCAAAACTACCCTCAATTACTCTTACTACCTTAGCATTTTAATTCCATAAACCCTTGCAATAAAATCCTACTAACCTTTACATAGTAATTAACTCCATAATTCCTTTTTAAATCATGCTTAATAATTAACAAAATTCGGGGGCCAACATAATTAGTTTGACAAAAACAAAGTTTAGAATCTAGTACCTCGTTCGCAAAGCAAGTTAGTTATTGGAACTCGTTAGGTATTTCAAACAAACTAGACAAAAATGGTAAGGTGGTAAGAAACAAAGCTAGACTTGTAGCTCAAAGTTATAATCAATAGGAAGCTACTAATTTTGATGAAACTTATGAACCTATTGCTAGGTTGGAATCAATTAGAATTTTACTTGCCTTCGCATGTTATAGAAACTTCAAATTCATCCAAATGGATGTTAGAAGTGCATTCTTAAATGGATATATTAACGAAGAAGTGTTTGTTAAGCAACCCCCAAGCTTTGAAGATGAAAACCATCTTGACTACGTGATGAAGTTTGACTAAAGCCCTGTATGGTCTAAAACATGCTGCTCGAACATAGTATGAGAGGTTAAGTAATTTTTTGCTTGAAAAAAACTTCAAAACACGAAAGGTAGATAAAACCTTATTTATTATAAAAAGGATAATGATTTAATCGTAATGCAAATATATGTTAATGACATAATATTTGGTGCTACTAATCAATCTTTCTGTGAAGAATTGTTAGCATTAATGCAGGGGGAGTTTGGAATAAGCATGATGGGAGAACTATCTTTCTTTCTTAGGATGCAAATCAGACAAATAGGAAAAGGGGTCTTCATTAGTCAAGACAAATACACAAAGGAACTTATTAAGAAGTACCACTTCGAAAATTTCAAACCTATGGGTACTCCTATATAAATTAAAACTGAATTTGATAAGGATGAAGAAGGCAAGGCTACGGATGAGACAAAATACAGAGGAATAATCAAGTTACTACTATATCTTACAAGCTCAAAACTTGATATTATACTTAATGTATGCCTTTGTGCACATTTTCAATCAGATTCAAAAGAAAGTCACCTTTAAGCAGTCAAAAGTATCTTTTGATATGTTCACGGAACTATGGACTTCGGACTATGGTATCTAAAAATGTATTCTTTTAGAGTTGGCTATTGTGATACATATTATGTAGGTGATAAATTCGATGAAAAAAGCACAAGTGATCACTGTCAATTTCTTAGAAGATGTCTACTTTCTTGGTCTTGCAAGAAATAAAATTACACAACTCTTTCAACAATTGAAGCAGAATGTATGGCAACTACTAGCTGTTGTGCTTAAATATTATGGATGAAGCATCAATTCCAAGATTTCTCTCTGAACTTTAATCATATTCCTATATTATATGATAATACTAGTGTAATAAATCTTTCAAAAAATCTTGTGCATCATTATAGGACTAAGCATATAGAAATCAAGCATCGTTTTCTTAGAGATTCTATTTTAGAAGGAACCATTAATATTTTACATGTTAATACTAAAAATCAAATAACTGATATTTTCATTAAGCTACTCCCTGAAGATAGATTTTGCGTGTTAAGAAAAAAACTTGGTATGCGCAAACTATCTAATGTTATTTCTGTATAATTCTTTTATACTACTTTTTTACAGGCTCCTTCTAGTTAGAACCTTTAGAAGGGTCCTTCTAGTTTAAAACGCTCCTCTTAGTTTCAAGGCCACCTCCTAGTTTAGTATGCTCCTTCTAGTTTAGAAGGCCCTTTCATATTTTTAGAAGGATTTTCTCAGTGTGACAGAATTGGGTACACTTGTCCTAAAAAGGAAGATTTTCATAGCGTCGTTTCAACTTTTAAAAACATACGCGTTGTTCTAAGAACTCTCCGTATGTGTTTCACAAAAGATACATAGATGATCATACTTCCTCTTTTGGTGTGTATGACTATCCATTCTCACACGAAATCAACACTTAAGAATTGTTTAATATACCAAAAATAGACCTCTCTTTTTTACTCTTCGTTGTTCTTTTCTCGGAAGCATCGTTTTCTTCATCTCTGCACCCTAAGTTTTTGCTTTCTCTTAGAAACTCCTAAACCTCACCAAGCTATCTTACAATGGCAAGACCGAAATCGAAAGGACAAATGAAAACTCCAACTTTTACTGATAGCCATGGTGAAGCTCGTGTTACTGAACCTATCTCCTTTAAGCCCTACGTATTAGAAATACCCATTCTATCTCTGCCCATTCCTACTCCACAAACTTCCACACCTTCTAAACCATGTCCTAAAGATAAGAAAGTGCCTAAAGTGCACTGGATTACAAATGATAACGATTCAGATGAAGAACCTGCTTAGTTGATTAGATGACCATGGACTAGAGGAAGTCTTGCAAAACAAGCTGAGAAAATTTATGAACAAAAAGAAACCCCTAATATTAAAAAAGAAAATGAAAAAAAAATCCAAAAAAAGAAAAAGGGAAGGAAAAAAGAAAGCAAAGCATCTATGATTAAAGATACTATTAAGGATCCTATTGATAGAAATGAGTTGTTTCACGAAGAGATAATTCTTAAAGACAAAAGAGTAAATAAAATAAGATACATGCACAAAAGTAAGGAAAGACATCAACACCACTAAAAGTGTTTCAATCAATGGAAGCTAAAATCTAGTATAAAATGTAGTACAAGAAAAGAAAGGTGGTTCTTGGGCAAATCTTGTCTCCCATGACATTTGATGACATAGGTATACCTATCTTACCTTACTTTGTTGCCATTGGTTGGGAAAATTTTCTGAAATTAGATGAGACCGTATGTGATGAGTTATTCAAGACATTCTACACACACATGAGAAAAGAAGAAATTGATGGAAAGCTAGCCAATGTCTCACAGGTGCATGAATGTGAAATTTTAATTTCAGAGGAAATCTTAGGAAATTTATTAGATGTAGCTCCTATAGAGAGAACTAATTTTTCCTATCATAAGTGAGATGTCGACCATCTGAAGCTAGTAGAAGTTGTCAAATCCATCCACTTTCATGCTAAGAACACCCAAGATGGGAGACCCTGTAGTAGGCAATTAGACTTACTCCCACGATCCCTTGCATCGTTATCAGTTACTTCAAATTTTCCCAAGAGTAGCTCAGTTGAAAGGTACAACCTATTGGACACTTATATAGTGTATAATTTACTAAAAGGGAACACATTGAATCTTCCAAGAATGATCTTCAGGTTCATAGGGGATAGGGGAATTATAAGAATACCACCAATTGGCTACCTTATGGGATGTTGCTCACTAAGATTTTCACCTATTATGGAGTTCCTTTTCCAAATTTGAATTGGTATGCACTAGCTAAATTTCACCCTTCCATTCCCAACCAATTTGGATACAAATTGCAAAACAATGTCTGGGTAGAAAAAAGATCTGAAAAGGTATCTGATTGAACCTAAGTTTGTTACATTATTCCGTGACATTTTCATGGTTTTTGTTATACTTTTCGGCTTATTTTATTGGGTATTATGCCTAATTTGACCAAAGAGCGTGTGTTTTGAATTAATGTGATTTGAGGGTCAAATTGTCATAATTAATTAACAATTGCACTCCCTTAAATTGTAGGACATTTGATATTACGAATTATTACTTTTCATTGCAGGTCTGAAGGGGAGTAGAGCTAACAAAAGAAGAGTATAACCAACAAAGAGAAGGAAGCCATGAGATGCCGCAGCGAATCACTCCACAGTGTGCATAAAAGAGAAGACACGTCGCGACTTGTGTCAGTTCCTACGCCACGATGCATCACAAGCAATAGCACGTCGTGACGTCAAATAATTCCTTCGTCGTGACGAGCAAGCAGAAAGCGTACGTCGCGACGTCTATTAATTAATTCGTCACGACGTGCAGACGGAAACCCAAACCGTAAATGGATATTTCACTTACTGTACTGACCCGACCCAATCCATCCTATATAAACTTTTCCAAATTAGGTTACGGGGATTTATGCAATAGAGATGGACGATAGTCGGCAGCGAGAGAGGGACACAGACGAGTGAAGAGAGAACAAAAGGGAGTAACCGCGACCTCACCACCCAGGGTTCCTTTCGGGTTCCCTAGGTGGAATTTTTGCTTGGGTTTTCATCTTCCTTTTCATGGCCGATCTCCACCATGTTAGCTTCGATTCGCCATGAGTTGTGAAGTGTCCGGTTGCGATGCGTGGCTAGGCGTTTCTGTTCTCTTGAAGATGCAGCGACAGCTGGAGTTTACCGAGCTTCAAAGGGGAGTAGCTTAATCTGTAGTGTAGCTATAATTTATGAAGGCCTAGTTCTAGGATTTATAACTTGTAGTGAAGCTACTTGATTATAGCTTAATCAATTGTTGAACATTTAATATGTTGTTTGGATTAGTAGTTTACATTGTCACGTTTAACTACATTGTTATGAACAGCCGAGTTGGGGTTTATTGCTTTGTAGTTAGATTTGCTTG
>JAOTAZ010000220.1:28004252-28017183 GCA_025629785.1 Erythroxylum oxycarpum | reverse complement strand
TCATGAACATGCATTGTACATCTTTCATTTCATTCATGTGCATTATGAAGCACCTATGATTGTTCAAGTTGTGACGTTTATGTATCTTGTATAAATGGGTTATGTAGGCTAAAAGTTCGCATTTAGGCGTTCCCAGAAATTAGAAGCAAATAATAATCTGGAGCGTACTGTGAGTAGACCGAGATGGTCTCATTTCATTGATTGTTTTGTTTCATTTTATACAAATGAGCTACAGAAATGTGATTGAATGTGTTTGTGTATGTTGGGTACCGGACAGGAGGTCCGATGTCTGTCATAATTGAATTGGAATATTGAAGAGCTTCTTGAATGTGAATTGGATGAACTAAGTATATTGAAGTGATTACTAATTGATTTCTGAATATGCATTGCAAGCAAAAATTTTAAGTGAACACTCAACTATGGGTTAAATGCCGGACTGTGGTCCGATGACTAGTGAATATGAGTGAATAAATGCATGTAGTGTAAGTGATGCATTTCATGGCATGAATGCATGAAACATAATAGCAGTTGTGACCAGAGTAGCCACCGATCATAGCTACAAGCTCAACGTTTGGAAAAGAGCCTTGAGCTCAAAAGTGATCCAAAGCCTCAGGCTCAACGTTCAATGAGCCCTATATGGGACAGTTATCAATGAGCCCTATAAGGGACAGTTATCAATGAGCCCTAAATGGGACAGTTATCAATAAGCCCTATATGGGACAGTAAGGGCACTCGGTCACAACAAAGATAACAATTGAAAAGTGAATCGCATTTGTATTGCATATGAATTATATGAGTGAGAGAAATAATATGAATGATACAGTGTATGGAACATGAAACAATATGATTATGTGAAATGATTGATCACATGTATGTGATATAATATGGTTGCTAATGCAATGATGCAAATGACATGGATCAAAGGATAGTGAATGTGAAATGACTGATCAAATATATATGATGCAATATGTTGTTAATGAGATGTTTGAATTATGTGTTATGTGACTGGGTGAACCATCAATGATGGTCACTCAATGAGTTCGCAAAACTCACCCAAAATTTGCAATTATTTTTTCAGGACTCAGAAGAATACCCCGTTAGACCAACGGGAGTATAATTGCAGGGTTCAAGTGAAGGATAGAGGTCGGGATCAGTTCGCATATGTATTGCTTGTTTTTCCTAATTTTTGTATATTTGTATTTGAAAAATGGGTCAAAGTGGCTATTGGAAATTGTGTATCATGATTGATTGAGAACCCAAATTGGGTATTGATTTTCGCATATTTTGTTCAAAGAAAAAAGTGTACCGATTACTGAGTGAGTGTTTTAGCACGTCACCCTCGCGGGGTACAGACTCGGATATCACCGTCGATGTCGGGTTCAGGTTCGGGTCGCGCTGGAGTGAGGTATTACACTGAATTTGGAGATGATGAGGTATATTATTCTGACTCTGATATTGAAGCTAATGAATTGAGAAATACATATCATGAATTCTATGATCAGTATAAAAAATTGACAGTGAAGTATTTCAATGAAATTGAGAAATCCAAGAACTATAAAGCATCCTAGAAGAGTAAGATTAAATCATTAGAATATGTAAATAAAAATCTGAAAACCAAGAATATGTCTCTGGAGGATTATTATAAGAAAAAGATTTATGATAAGAAAATTTTAGAAGAAAGATTAGCCAGGTTGGAAAATGCTTTGGTTGAGAATGATTATGATAAAGTGAAACAACTAGAAGGAAAGGTTGTCGTCCTAAGACTTGAGAAAGAGAAATACGTTAGGAAGGTCTTATCTTTAGAAAAATATCTTACAACGTTTGTTGATGGAAGAAACAACTTTGGTGCACTACTTGGTAGTGGTAAATGTGTTTTTGATAAAGCTAGAATAGGTTACAATGAAAATAATAATATTAGGCCATACATGAATTTCTTTGTTAAATCCAGTAGTAGCAATAGTCAAAACAACAATAACCTAATACATGTAGAAATTATAACAATTCTCATTTATCTATTTTATGCTTCTACTGCGGTAGACATGGTCACATCATTCATTCTTGTAAACTTTTTAAAATGGAGAAATTATCTTAAATGTATGTTTGGAGACCAAAAGGTCAAGCTACTAACCTAAAGGGACCCATAAAAATTTGAATACCTAAAATGAGATAATAGTTTCTGCAGATATGCTTCAAAACAAAGACAAGAGAAAATCAATGGATAGTTTATAATGGTTGTTCAAGATATATAATAGATGAAATATCACCTTTCAACTACATTGAAAGAAAAGATTGAGGTAATTTTGTCTTTACCAATAAAAACAAGGCAAAAGCCACTAGAATTGGTAAAATTGGTGACTCTAACTCTGTTTCTATTGATAATGTTCTTTATGTTGATGGATTAAAGCATAACTTGTAGAGTGTAAGTCAATTATATGATAAGGGTTATAAAGTTACTTTCTATACATCATTTTGAAATTATTGATAATCTAAATGACAATATTGTATTTGTTGGTCCTAGAAATCAGAACATACACTATGCTCAATTGGAAGATATGTCTTTATAACATGTAAAATGTTTCGTTTCTATAGAAAATGATTTTTTTATCTGACACAAAAGATTTGGACATGCTAGCATGAGCATTCTATCAAAATTGTCCAAAAATGAGTTAGTAAGAAGACTACCGTCTTTGAAGTTTGAAAGCAATCAAGTTTGTGAGGCCTGTTTAAAAGGTAAACAAGTTAGAAGCAGCTTTCCTCCCAAAAGTATTATGTCTACTAACTGACCACTTGAACTTATACATATGGACTTATTTGGTCTTACTAGAACTCAAAACTTTGGTGGTAAACATTACTACTTTGTTATAGTAGATGATTATTCTAGATTGACATGGGTTTATTTTTTATTAAATAAGGATGATACTTTTAAATTCTTTGAGAAGTTTTGCAAAAAAAATTCAAATTGAAAAAGGATATTTCATTACATCTATTCGAACTGATCATAGAGAAGATTTCAGTAACAAAAAATTCTAAAATTTCTGTAATGAAAATGGGATTTCTCACAATTTTTCATGCCCAAAAACTCCTCAGTAAAATAAAGTTGTTAAGAGAAAGAACAAGACTTTTGTTGATATGGCCAGAACAATGCTATGTGAAAGTGTATTCCTTATGGTTATTGGGCAGAAGTCGTGTCAACTGCTTATTACATACTTAGCAGGTTCCTTATAAGGACTATTCTAAAAAAGACCCCTATGAGTTGTAGAAAGGAAGAAAACCGAATGTCACTTACTTTCGAGCATATGGTCGCAAATGCTACATTCTAAATAATAGGAAAGACAACCTTGGAAAGTTCGATGTGAGATCAGATGAAGCTATCTTTCTGGGCTACAGTACCACTAGCAAAGGATTTAAAGTTCAGAACAAAAGAACAAAGAAGATAGAAGAATCAATACATTTAATGTTTGATGAAGCATTACCTTCGATAATAGAAGATGATTCAGATGATGAAGAGTATCCTTTGATTCCTATAAATAAATTGACTACACCTATAGTACCTTCTAAATCATAAGATCAAGAAGATCCTTCTGAAGCCAGGAAGATGCACGCTCCTTCCTCTCAACTTAAGTCTATGTAACAAAGAACACCAAGAGAATGGAGAAGTTAAGACACACATCAATACATTCTGAGAGACCCTTCTGAAAGTATCTAAGAACCAGATCATCCTTCAAGAATAACATTATTGCCCTCATCTCACAATTAGAACCAAAAATCATTAAAGAGGCTCTTACTGATGAAAATTGGGTTTTAGCCATGAAAGACAAACTGAATCAGTTTGACTAAAACAAAGTTTGGAATCTAGTACCTCATCTACAAAACAAGTCAGTCATTGGAACTTATTGGGTTTTTCAAAACAAACTTGATGAAAAATAATAAGGTGGTAAGAAACAGCAAGAATTGTAGCTTAAGGTTATAATCAACAGGAAGGTATTGATTTTGACGAAACCTATGTGCCTATTGCTAGATTGGAATCGATTAGAATTTTATATGCCTTCACATGTTATAAAAATTCAAATTATTTCAAATAAATGTCAAAAGTGCTTTCTTAAATGCATATATTAACGAATAAGTGTTTGATAAGCAATCTCGAGGCTTTAAAGATGAAAACCATCATGATTATGTGATTACATGATGAAGTTAACTAAAGCCCTGTATGGTCTAAAACATGCTCCTCGAGCATAATATGAGAGGTTAAGTAATTTTCTGCTTGAGAATAACTTTGAAAGAGACAAGGTAGAAAAACCTTATTTATTAAGAAAAAGGAGATTGATTTACTCATAGTACAAATATATAATGATAACATAATATTTGGTGTTACTAATCAGTCCTTCTGTAAAGAATTCTTAGCATTAATGCAAGAAGAGTTTGAAATAAGCATGATGGGAGAACTATCTTTCTTTCTCGGATTACAAATTAGGCAAAACAAAAAAGTAATCTTAATTAGCCAAGACAAATACACAAAGGAACTCATCAAGATGTACCACTTTTGTTGGACCCAGAACGTTTCTTAGAAGTTAGGACAAATGAATGAAAATTCTTGAATTAGAAATGATAGACAAGAGTAATGTAGTGAATGAAAAATATGGATAGATTCTTGTTTTGGTTTGGTGTTTTTGGTGGATAAGAGATTTTGAAATGTGAAGAATTAATATGAAAGTTAGAAGTAAATTGAAAGCAAAATTGAAGTTAAATATGTATAGTAAGTTGATGAAGGATAGATATATATGTGTACCCTCTGTTATTAGTGTTTATGATTAATCATGGACTATATTTTCTTATGTATGATATTGATGGAGTTGAGAATGAGGAGTAAATGAAGTAGAAAAGGTGATCTTGGTATGAGTTGTGCTAAGGAAAGATTTTCAAACAAATTGGTAGTTGATCTGGAAAATGTGCATTGAGTATGTTTCAGTCTTTTAGCCATAACTTTTTCTCTAGTTATCCAAACGAGATTATTATTAATTTGGATTAAAATAGAAATGGCTACATGTCTTATGAAGACATTAAATTTAAATTATGTCTTTAAGAATCTCAAAATTTGTCATGAAGTTGAGAACTGGGTGCAGTACATTGGTGGAGGAATGTAAAGTTCATATTCTGAATTCAGAAGAAATTCTGGATTGATCTAGATAAAATTAGGCAATGTTATCTTCTAAAAAATTGTAGGTCTTTCTTTTATCTTTCCAATGGTATATATTATGAGAATTTTGGACATTGGAGTTGAAAGTTATGATCTTTATAATTGAAGATGTTTAGGAGTATAGATAGTATCATTTGTAAAATGTATCGTCTGTAAAATGTATCATCTATGATGATGTCATATCGTCTGTATAATGTATCATCTGTGATGATGTCATATCGTCTATGATTACATCATATTGTTTATGTTTGACCTTCTGCTTCTTCTACGTTGACCTTCTGTACACTATTGTCTGATCTATTTTTGACCCCTCAGATTATAAAATTTGTCTTCAAGGTCTTCATGAAAGTTGTTGATCTTAAAGTTCTCTTTCTAATCATCTAAATAAAACCTTAATCTGATATTTTTAGGGCAAGTTATTTTCCCAATCTTGTATCATCTGATGATGTCATATCATCTAGTGATGACATCATATCGTCTAGTCTATTTTTGACTACTAAGATGATAGAATTTGTCTTCTAGGCCTTCATCAAAGTTGTAGATCTTGAAGTTATCTTTCAAAAAATATAAATAACACCTTAATCCAATATCTATAGTGAAATTTATGCCAATTGTCCCAAGATAGGTTCAATATGATTGATGACCAAATCTTGTTTGATTCTTTCGGCCATAATTTTGTTATCCAACCTCCAAATGAAGTGAATCTTGGACCAATAGACTCCTAACACATTTATTTTTATTTCTCAATTAAATGTTATAGCTTTTGGTGTTGATTTGAAAAAGATTATTTAAATCAAAATAAGGGTATTGATTGGAAGAGTATGAATGGGATGTTTTACTGAACATACTTCAGTATTTTAATGATTTCTTGATCTGTAAAGCTCCAAATGAGATGATTCTTGTTTCAAAATAAACTAGAGACTGTAGCTACAAATGGTAAGAAGAATTTGACATTTAATTCAGTCTCTAAGATGTTTGGGGCAATACTTTCAAATTTCTGAACTAAGTAGAATGAGTTTTGTGTCATTAGAAACTTAAGACAATGAAGAACATTTTTCTAGAAAAAAGTGTTAAGTTAGAATATTCAAGGGTACTTTTGGCAAGACATTTAAGCACAAAAGACATAAGGCATAAATAGAAGGGCAAATAGGACTTTGTGGACTCATTAAGGGCATAACAAGAAGAAGAAATTGTGGTCTTGCATTTTAAGAAGAGAGAAGAATAAAAATTGAAGAGAAAAGGAGAGAGTGTCATGAAGAAGAGAAAGAAATATGAAGAGAAGGAGAGAAAGAACAGAAAACAAGCTAGGGTTTCAATTGTGTTAGCCTTTAAGAGAAATTTTGAGGTTGTTCAAGAAGGGAAAAAGGTAGAGGAAGAGAAGAACTTCCATTTGAGCCAAAGATCGCTTCATTTGGTGAAGAATGAAAGTAAGATAATTTTGAATCTTTCGAGTTTTTGGAAGGATTTTAGTTCATGAAGTTTAAAAAATGCTTGGGTTTAAGTATTCTAGAACCAATTTTAGTGATTATGCTTTGAGAGATTTTCAATTGAAAACTCTATTGAATGAAATTTTTTTTATTGTATAAAGGGATCAAAGAGGTAAGAGGAATAAGAGAAGAGACATTTTGAGCAAGTCTATAAGCAAGGAAATCAAGGTAGGTATATGTTTGTAATAGAGTAAATAAGCCACTAACATTTTCTTTGAATTAAAGCAATTTCATGATTTCATTTACATCATAAATGTGCATTTATTGCTCTTTAAATGTTTTGAGAAAGTATTATATGTTTTGTATATGAATTGTATTATTGATTTAAGAAATGATTTTGAAAGGATATCAAGTTTATGAAATCAAGTTTCGAAAAAGTGCCTTTTTGGGCAACAAGTTTACAAGTTATGAAATATGTGTTATGTGGGTTTGTAATGGTCCCTTAAGTTAAGTCACGTGTACGTTGACCAAGTTAAAGACTTCTCCCGCTACCCGTTAGTGGCACGGAGCTCCTTTATGGACTCCCTCAAGTTTATAACTACTCAGGATCATTATGTGGAAATGTATAGTGCGTCATGTTTATGGATCCACCCAAACCATTCTGATGTGCTTATGTGTTTATGTTATGTGAACGAGTTTGATGCATTAATGTTTTGTAGTTTGAGATTTTGACTACATGATGAGAATTTTTAGAAACAGGTGCTTTATGAACTCAATGAGAATTTTTCTATGACAAGTGAATGTTTTCAAAGGGTTTTTGCCTATTTTTCGTTATAAACTGTTACCCACGAGCTTTCAAGCTCACCCACTTTCTGTCTCATCTTTAGGTGATAGTTAAGAGATCAAATGATCAAAAGCCTAAGGGAATTGCTTTAAATTTTCTATTTTATATTTTGTAATAAGTCAATGGTGTGGTTTTTGATATGTAAATAAAGTTTTTCAGGCTCTGTTACTTTAGTAATGAAATGATAAATTGAAGTAGTTCGGTTGTGTATGTTCATATTGACTTCTTTGTTAAAATGGTTGAGTTGGAGTACTAAGTTTGTTTTTTATGATTGACGGTTATAGGCACGCTACCTTTTTATGGGATGATGCCTAATAAGGGTTCATAGAACTAACTCTATAGGATAATACGCTTAGTATCATGATTTAGCAAGAGTTGGGTTCCGGAAACGGGATCCAACACATTTATGATATCAGAGCAAGAAGATGAATCTATGATGATTAAAGAGATTACAAGGAACCACGCTCAAGTATTATGGTATTCTGAAGAGTTGGGTTCCAGAATCAAGCAGGGCCCAACAACTTTAAGAATGCCAAACCAATGGGTACACCTATATGTATTAGAATCAAACTTGATAAAGATGAAGAAGGCAAGGCTACGGATGAGACAAAGTATAGAGGAATGATTGGGTCATTACTATATCTTACAAGCTCAAGACCAAACATTACACTTAACGTGTGTCTTTACGCATGTTTTCAATCAAATCGAAAAGAAAGCCACCTTCAAGCAGTCAAGAGGATCGTTCGATATCTTCACGGAACTATGGATTTTAGATTATGGTATCTAAAAACTAACTCTTTTAACATAATTGGCTTTTATGATGTAGATTATGCAAGTGATAAAGTTGATCAAAAAAGCACAAGTGGTCACTGTCAATTTCTTGGAGGATGTCTAGTTTATTGTTCTTGTAAGAAATAAAATTGCAAGCTCTTTTAACAACTGAAGCGGAATATATATTAGTAACCATTTGTTGTGCTCAAATCCTATGGATCAAGCATAAACCCCAGGGATTTTATGGATGAAGCATGAACTCCAGGGATTTTCTCTAAATGTTAATCATATTCTTATATTATGTGATAATACTAGTGTAATAAATCTTTCAAAAAATCCTGTACATAATTTTAGGACTAAGCATATAGAAATCAAGCATCATTTTCTTAGAAATCACATTTTAGAAGGAACCATTGATCTTTTGCATGTTAATATTGAAAATCAAGTAGCTGCTATCTTTACTAAGCCACTATCTGAAGATAGATTTTGAGTGTTAAGAAAAGAGCTTGGTATGTCTAGACTATTTGATATTATATCTATATATATTTTCTGTGTTACTTCTCTCTGTAGACATTAGCATGATCCTTCTACTTTAGAAGACTCATATCAATTTTTAAGACCTCCTCTTAGTTTAGTAGGACCATTCGTTTTAGAAGACTCCTCTCAGTTTAAATAGAGCAGATTACATGTGTCTTAAAAAGGAAATCATTCATGTTGTCTTTTTAGCTTTTAAAAAATACTTGCACAATTTTGACATGCAGCTATACGAGATAGATAAAAGCTACGTAGATGATCCACTTCCCCTTTTAATGTGTAAGACTGTCCTCCAAATCAACGCTAAAAAATTGTTTAATACTTCTTTAGCAAACTTCGTGTTCTTTTCAGAAGCGTCGCTCTTCACTCTCTACATTTTGACTCTCTATTTTCATCTTAATTCTTCTAAAACTTACCCATCATTCTTACAATGGCACAAACAAAATCAAAGGGACAGAAGAAAACCACTGCTTCAACTTCCAGCCATGAACAAACTCTCGTTTATGAGCTTCTCTATCTTCAAAATAGTCTCTTTGAACACTCCTACTAAACCTATCGCTATTTCCTATAAACCCCAAATTTTAGAAATACCCTTTCATGAAACTCCAAAGGAGAGAAAAAGACAAAATTTGACTATGCTTTCCCTAGAATCAGACTCGGACACCTCGTCTAAAAGCAATGAACCTTCAATCGGACAACATTTTGTCTCTAACTCCAGTGGAGAAGAAGAAGAAGAAGAGGAAAGCAGAAGAAGAAGAAGAAGAAGAAGAAGAAGAAGAAGAAGAAGAAGACGAAGAAGAAGAAGAAGAAGAAGAAGACGATGACGAAAATGAGGAAGAAGAAGAAGAAGAAGAAGAAGAGGAAGAAGTAGGAGAATCCTCGAGTGAGGGGGAGCAAACAAGAAAAGTAAGATTTTATATACCCATTCTTACTCTGACCAGTCCTACTCCTTCCACTACTGCTCTATCTACTACTCTTAAAACTGATCCTAATGATAAGAAAGTGCCTGAAGTGTGCTAGGTTGTAAATAATGATGGATCAGATGAAGAATCGGCTTCTTTAACCGGCTCCTTTAACCGGCTCCTTTATTAAGGAGACCACAGAGCAGAGAAAGTATCGCAAAACAAGTTCTATAAGAAGAAATTGTTGAGATAGAAAAGAAAGAAGAAGAAGAATCAAGGAAAAGAAAGAGGAAGAAGAATCAAGGAAAAGAAAGAGGAAGAAATAAGAAAAGGCAAGGCGCCTATAGTAGAAGAATAGACTAAGGACAAAATTGTTAGGGATGACCCAGTGTTTGAAGAAGCCTTGTTTGAAGAAATCCCTAAGGCCAAAAAAACAAAATCGAAGAAACTCACTGTACTCTAAAAGGGAAAATCCTCAGCTTCAATAAAGTTGTTCCAATCAATAGAAGCTAAAGCAAGGTACAAGATGCACTAAAAGAAGAGAATTGTGGTAGCAGGGCACATCTTACCTACTAACCTATTCAATGATATCAATATTCTCATCACACCCTTCTTTCTTGCTGTTGGTTAGGAAAACTTTTTAAAATTGGACGAAACAGTGTGTGATGAATTGGTAAGATGTTTCTACACACACATGAGAAGAGAAGAAATTGATGGGAAGTTGACAATCATCTTGTGGGTACGAGAGTGCGAGATCTTAATTAAGGAAGAAATCTTGGGGAACATTCTGGATGTAATTCCAGTTGGTAGGATTGACATTCCTTGTCACAAGTTCAACATTGCTGATCTTGATCTAGGAGAGGTTGTGGACTTTATGTGTCTGCACACTGAGAATGTCCATGAAGGAAGACCCTGTTAGACACTTAAACTTACTGCTAAGATGTCTTGCATCCCTTTCGACTACAATTTTTTGAAAGAGTAGCTTAGTAGAAAGATGTAACCTTTTGGATACCTGTGTGGTCTACAATATTTTGAAGGGTAATAAGATGAACCTCCTAGCAATGATTATGAAGCTTATGGTGGACAAGGGAAATCACAAGAATATCACTGGTGGCCTATCGTATAGGATGTTGTTGTCCAAGTATTTTGCTTATTTTGGATTGCCTTTTAACAATCTAAGTTGGTATGAGCCTGAAAAATTCGAGTGTGGGTAGAGAAGAAGACAGAAAGAGTAGCAAATCTTTTAGGTCCTACCCTACAAAAGTCAGCTCTTGTTCTACTCCAGAGCTCCAATGATCTGATCCTTCAGCATATGAAGGAAATTCTTTCCAATCAAGATCAAATGTGTAACCAAATAGACAGCATGCAAAATCAGATTTGTGACTTATAGTTTTTACTTAGAAAAATGTCTTATTAATGATTTTATTTTTTGCTCAGTCCGTTCTTACATACTTATGATCTTGTTTGTTGCCTTAGTCACTCTTTCTCTATATTTTTTTGATAATGAAAAAGGGGGAGAATTAATGATATACTTTGCACATGATAATATATTTTCAATATTGTATTGATGATATATTCTACCGAAATGCTACTGAACTTGTGGAGAATCTGTGACAAACAAACGATGTCAGGCTCCTAATTATAATTGCAAGTAAAGTTTATAGGTATCTTTAAAAACCTTTTATTATTTGAATTTTGAAAATATATCTATTATTGTTTGTCATCATAAAAAAGGATGAGATTGTTAGCTCAAGGTTTATATTTAACGATTTTGATGATAATTATATAATATTTCAAAATTTAAATTGGACTTATTTCCTTGTATAAATAACTATATAATTCTTAAAAGGAAATAAAATCATAGAATAATTGCTTCCTTTTTGCAAGAACCTTCTTTATAAACTTACCTTTTTGAAAATGGTTCTATGATATTTGGAAGAATCTTACTAATTCAAATAATTAGCTCCAAAAGCCTTGATAGAATGTTTGAATATCGAAGATTTTAGTAGAGATAATATCGAAGACTAAACAATGACTAGTTGAAGAAATTGCTTACTTAATGAAGAGCTACTACATTTGCAAAATACACAAGATACAAACGCGAGACTTGCGAAATATCGTAGGGCTTTATTATTTCTTGAAAGTTATATCAAACTCTTTGTGCCTTAGAAAGTGATATCACTATATTAAGAGAGACTATTAAATCCTTTATACATTTCTTGTTGAGAGCTTGTAGAGGCTAGCAAAATACTACTCTTGTGAAAAGTTGAAGAATTTTAAAAAATATACACTTGTGGGCTTGAAGAGGTTCGTCAAATTACTACTTGGCTTTTATAGTGAAAAACTTAAGTTGGATGCTTGGGGACTAGACTTAAGCTACGTTATAAGTCGAACTAGAATAAATCTACTGTGTTATTTCTCTTTCTTCCTTATTTTAAAATTTTCGCATTATAAGTTTGTAGTTTCAAGAGACTCCTTAAATTTTACAATAGGTTCCTTCTATTTTTATATTGCAAGAGGTTTCTTTCAAAAGTTAGCAGGCTCCTATAGATTAACAGGCTCCTTTCTTTTCGATTGCTAACAAGCTCCTTTCGAGTAAATGGACTCCTATCGTTTTGAGCATTAGCAGACTCCTTTCAATTAATTGGTTCTTTTCTATTTGAGCATTAACAGACTCATTTCTTTTTCAACATTAACAGAATCCTTTTAAAAGTTTATAGGACCCTTTATTTATAAGTTTATTTTGTTTAGCAGGATCTTATCAATTTGAAAGTACCTTGAGTTTTTTTTACATATAACTCACCCCCTCCTGCATGTGTTTGCTTTATTTAAAAGGAATATGTTGAAAATATTCTTTTTTAGTGTGAAAAATACATTTGTGGGTTAGAGTGAAAAGTACTATTGCATCTTTAAAATGGAGGAGATTAACTTCATTTTGTAGGAGTGGGTTGGAGATGCCCTACCAACGTATCTAAGCAGTCCCAAACTTTTGCTATATTAGGCCTTGGTCTCTTTGGACTAATTCAGTTCCATCCCTTCTAATCGACTCCAAAATTACTTCAATGAAATAGATTGATAACCTATGGTCCTCTTGCATGAATTTTTCCTTTTCTATTATTTAAAACATTAATTTGAAATAGTTCACATTATTAATAGAAACTTCAGATTTGAGTTGTCGAAAATCGCAATATACAAAAACAAAATTTGTGATTTTCTTAATGAGTTTTTTTTTAATAAAAATAAAATTTATTGACAAAAA
>JAOTAZ010000220.1:27993632-28004152 GCA_025629785.1 Erythroxylum oxycarpum | reverse complement strand
CCCTCTCTTGGGCCTAAAGGTCCATTAGTCCTTAACTATAAAAGCCTTAATCACTTAGCTTCTTAATTTAATCACAAATCATGTTATCTCATGCCACCTATCCTAATTCATGCTACATGCTAATTCATGTTAACTCAATTTAATCCATTAAAGTCTCATAATTCAACTTAATCTTACTCAATAATAAAAAAAATTCAGGGGCCAACACATATACATTCATCAAATTTTTGCACACATTCTACTCCACTATCATGATCATTTCACCTTTAAACTATTATCATATAAGTTTATATTTACACAACCCATGAAGATTAAAGTATAATTTACTTGATAAAATTCCAAGCTTCTTTAAAATCACACAAACCCTAGCTTTCCAAGCTTATACGATCATCAAATTTTCAAGGAGGAATAGAATAGGTTTTTAGTAACAAGATGAAGAAAACAACAAGGATCTTGGATCAGCAAAGTGAAGGATGAGAGTAAAGCTTAACGTTGAGGGTTGGGTTGTAAGAGTGAGGGTGAGTATCGTGAATGAAGAAGAAGAAAATAAACAAGAGAGTATGTAGTGAAAATGAAAGACAATTAAAATATGGTCTTTCAAAATGAATAATATGGGGGTGAGTTAAAGGTAAGGTAACAATTGCTTGGTGGGTATCATGACACTTGTCATGACAATTACCACTTAAAAATCAAAATAACATCTTTTTTTAATGGTACTCAATACTGTTAATCTCTAGTCCATTTGTCACCCAATTTCTAATCCAATTGTCACCCAAATTTCAATGACACTTGTCATTAAATCTTAATCTCACATATCAATAATTTCTACTGCCATTTATCAATTGTCTTGCTACTTGTCTTTTTTCTAGTCCAAAACTATCCATAATTTCATAATTTTTCCAAATTTTCACCAAAAAGTCTAAATCAATAATATAATTCACCAAATCAATTTTCAAGAAAAAATATTCACTATTCACATCATAATCATTTAAAAATTATTTATACCCGAAAAATGTCAAATGAGTGCATAAATAGTCATTGCAATATGTATGAAAATCTATTCACATGCGTGTGTATTCTACTGTTATGCATGAGAATGAAATGCTTTTTTTAATCTCTAATTGCCATTTCTCATTTACAAAAATCTAAGGTTCTAACCCTTTGCATAGAAACGGGATTTTACAATTCTCCTCCCTTTTATAAATTTCGTCGTCGAAATTCTTATCTAATTTAACAAATTGACGGGGTATTGTTTTCTCATATTCTCATCTATTTTTCCAACGTAAGTTATCCACTCGAATGATTTCTTCCAAAGGACTATAGTTGGTGGGATCACTCAGTTTTTCTTAGTTACTCAAAATTTCACTTCCTGTGTTGATAACACAATTAACGGATCATACCGATATCTCCTAAACATACTCTCATATAACACATTGTGAATCTAAAACATCTTTGTTATTAACGCTAACTCATATGTCAATGGTCCTATTCTCTCAATAATTTCATATCTCAAAGGTGTTGATCCACCTAACTCGTTTATCTTTTTTGAGTCACTTAAATTCCACTACAGATCGATATCTCTTATCAACAGTATCTTAAATCAATTCTGGGATTTTAACAATCCTTAAGCCCTCTTCATACTAATATAAAGGCGAACGACTCTTTATGTCGTATTATACCTCATACGATGACATACCAATACCACTGTAATAACAATTATCATAATCAAATTCAATCAGAATTGTATATCAATCCTCTACTCCTAGGAACTCCAAAATATAAGCTCTAAGCATATCCCTAATAGTTAAGACTATTAGCAAATCAAACATTCCATCACACATTCAGCAACTTGCATTCTTCATCCTTGGCCACTAAATGTTGTTTCGACATATTATTACTAGGATGTATAGCATAGGTTGCCATGTGTGCTTCATCCAAAATCTCTTTTCTCAATCATCTCCATCGAGTACACATACTCTTTACTTCAATCGCAAGGTATCATTTTCTAATTCAAACTTAAAATTCAGATTCACTTTCAATTTCTCAATAAGATTCATAAATTCTGGATCCTCACCTTAGGCTTTTCTAATCCTTTTAAGCAAAGCTGGTCTTAAATTCAATATAACTAATAATACTCCATTTTACCCTAAATTCAACTCAACATTCAATCCTTTTAATTGAACTAGATTGGGTAACCTTGATATCCAAATTTGTGCTACCCTACTACTGGATTTTCTGCTCAATGCATCAGATAAAACACTAGCTTTACCAGATAATACTCAATTGTACAATTATAATATTTAAGTAATTCTATCCACTGTCTCTGCCTCATATTTATTCTTTCTATCTCAATAATTTTTTGTAAATTTTTATGATATGATAATTCTAAAATGTTTCACCTTATATATTATGTCTCCAAAATTTCAAAGCAATTAATATTGCATCAAGTTTCAAATCATGTACCAAATCATTAACTCATGAGACCTTAAATGTCTCGAGTATATGTAATCACTTTTCTATGCTGAATCGGAATACATCCTAATTTCCATATGTGAAACATCACTATATACTATATAACTTCCAAATCCAAATGGAATAGTGAACACCATTGTTGTAATTAGTCAGTGTTTTAATTCCCCAAAACTCTTTTTACATTTATCAGTCCATCTGAATGATACATTCTTCTTTAGAAATTTTATCAAAGGGTTAAGATCAGTAAAAACCCCTTAACAACTTTTGATAGCAGCCAATATCCAACTAATTCTAGAAACCTCCGAATCTCATATATATATTTTTCGGAGTTTCTTTCTTCTTCTTTAGCTCTATTTTCTTTAGGTTTCCTAATATGCCATGTTTAGATACTATATGACAACCTATTACTTGATCAAGTCAAACTTTACACTTATTGAACTTGGTATATAACTATTTCTCACTCATGATTTGTAAGACTAACATCAAGTGTATAAAATGCTCTCTTTAGTTTTCGAATATACTCAAAATATCTTCTATGATCATAATCACTAATTGGTCCAAGCAAAGTTGGGACAGTTTATCCTTCAATACCATAATACTGTCTGGGGCATTTGCTAACTCAACAGATATTGCCAAAACTCAATGTGCCCATAATTAGTTCTCGTGATTCCTTAAGTAACTAATTCCTTAAATGAGGTAATATTATCTCATGTTATTTTCAGTCTCCAAACTTCTTTTCTCGAATGATTTTCTCCATTCATTCGATTTCCTCTGATTTCTTATTGACTTATTCCAATGTCAAACCATTCTTACTAGTTTCTCCTTACATTTCAATTTATTCTTAAATCTAAAAAAAATTGAAAACAGAAGTCAAAGCTAACTTGTACCTTCTGAATATACAAATATAGAATACATTGTGGACCTAAGTTCCTTTAGTAATAGCAATAATGTCATCTCAAATTTAAAAACCTAATAACGTAGTTGGGTTGCTTTACATCAAACAAAACACGTATACTCTTTATAGCATATTCAACTTCTTATGCTTGAGTCTCAGTTAAAAAAAATTGGACTCCAATATTCACTTCTGATTTATTTTATAGCCATTCATTCCTAAAAATTGAATATTCAACTTACATGATATAATTCAATGAAAGTTTCCATCAAAAGAAGATTTCCCTTCCCAATCATCTGTACTCTTTACATACTCTTTATCTGTCAATTAAATTCATCATTGCTTTTCAGTCATTCTTAATACCTCAATAAGATCAATTTTTAACTATTCATAATATCTTAATAGGATCAATTTCCATCATATCTTACATGATCAAAATATTCTTTATAATAAAGTTCAATGGAGCAGTAGGCAGATTCCTTTACTCTAATACCTTGGCATGCTCCATCTAGATCATTACATCTTATCTTGAGATGTATTTTCGACAAATCACCAATTAATACCTTACACCAAAAATACCTTAATCTCAATTAATTATAGATGACATTTCTCCCTTTGTGCCTGCCTATGATCGTGAGGACTTAACCACGATAATGATAGAACCAATTAATCTCAGCCACGATTGTCTGGACTATGCCATGATCGTGCTCTGCTTCTATTTCCTCAAATTCATCATAAATAGTAACATCATTTACACTCTCAATCTATCCCCAAATAATCATTTTAAACGCTACTTTGAGTCATCTCATAATTTTAACTATAGGTACTATGACTAAAGAGTATTCAGTAAGTCATGTATCACTTCTTATTTCATATCCAAACTTATAGTTAACTATAGGAACTATGACTAAAGAGTATTCAATAAGTCATGGATCACTTCCTATTTCATATCCAAACTTATAGTACGTAGGTACTTAATAATATCACTTGTCAAAGTAATCACATTATCAAATATGCACTCTCAATAACAAATCAACTTAACCTTGGGAACTCCTACATATATCGTTATTATTTATCTCATCTTCCGATTATCATTTATTCTTCTTGCATACACATGTTCCCAATCAATTCAAAATTTCAGAAGCATAACCTCCATGAAGTTTTGACCTCAATTCCACTGATATAATCTTATGCTAAATCATAACTCTTATCACATTTATCAAACAATCATTTCAAGTTCAAGTTCAACCTTTCAAGGTTATAGAAAATTTTATTTTCTTTCAACTTAGCTTATACACTGTAAATATTGTCATTCATATTTATATCTTTCCTTTCCTCAATCAATCTACGACAATGTATTTACATCTATTTCATATTCAAGGATATACCATCATAGTATAATATTGATGTCATATTCGATGGTATATCCACAAATACAAATGCATTGAATCTTTATCTGTTATATCTAATCATAGACTATTTGTCATTTTTAAATATCCTTAAACTTTCATTTTCTCACATTCTGACAGATCATCATTCTTCTCGCTATTTCTATCAGCTCAAACTCTTAACAAATGTTCACACGCGTGACTCATGTAAATGCAACTCAGATTGGGGATTAGTTGCTACTGCCTGCTATGACATGTCTAAAATGCATATAACTTGACATATATTTTGAAAAAAGCCCATGTAAGACACTAAGCTTGGGCTCTAATACCAAATCTGTAGCACCCCACTCTCAATTATAAATGTCATAACCCATTAACACATCATCATATATTCCAGGGATCATCTGGGTCCAATAGAAATATAATCCCGACCTATAACTCTTATCTGAATGTAGTAGTTAGACTCCAATTAGTCTAACAGGTTATCCATAAAACCTGAAAGACAAAGCTGCAAATTTAGGTGAGTTTTGCAATCTTGATAAACGCACCATCCTCGATGGCTCACTTATAACACATAACACAAATAGTTCATGATTCATATTCAATTTGCATATAAATATCAACACATGTAGCACATCACTTCATTCATTCATCATATGGCATCAATTACACTTTATTCACTTATTTCATATATCACATTCATAACAACTCAACAGTACAATTCAGTTATTTAAATATACATAGCAATTGTATATGTAATACTCATGAGACTCACTTTCAATTATTCCGTTTTTGTGATCAACTGCCTATAATTGTCCCGTATCATTATAGATACCGAGCTCATTAATAACTGTCCTATATCTGTTGGAGATACTAAGCTCATTATACGTAGTGAGCCTTTGGCTCTTAATCACATTATGAGCTTTAAGTTCCTTTTCGGTGGCTACTCCAGTCACATTTGTCACTATCTGTTCATGCATTCATGTAATGAAATGCATCAAATCACATAAGATTAATCAGTCACTTTATTTCACTTTACACATTCACTTTCGTATGTCATCAGACCTAAGTTCAGCATTCAACAGTTATGCTGAAAATCACTTACTCCTTGCTCATTCACATTCAATGAAGTACTTCCAATATGTTCATATTTATCAAACTCTTTGGACTATTAATGTCCAGAATTAAGACATTCACATTCACATCAATAATAATTCAGTATTGATGCTTAAATAACACAATTAATTAAGAGGAGACCATTTAGGTCGACTCACAATATACTCCAGTTTAGCATTTGTTTCCAAGATCTAGAAACGTTTGGTTGCTAATGTTCTATCCTATGCATCCACATCATGCAATATACACATTGCACACATATTACTAATTGCACAATCACATAAACAATAAATCGTACACATATGTATATGTGTTATGTATAATGCATACTCAATTTGACTATTCCGAGTATGTTTCCTTTATTCACATGTCATGATCATCTGTACTTTAAAACTCATATATGTCTAATTTGAACATAGGTTTACACCTTAATGATGCAAATTTATTCTAAGTTCGTCTCCCAATCATGCACTAAGGTTCATAGCTCAATACACTTGATTATTATAATATCACGAATCAATTATTCACCAGTGCTATTCTAATATTATATGATCACACAATATCCAAACTCTCTTTCATTCTTACTTGATACACATTACTCATCTCCTTACAATTGTATTAGCATTTCTAAGAACACTTTTACATCATTAACAACTCGTAACTTCCAAATTGAGATACATTCATATTAAGTCAATCCATTCTTCAATTCTAAAGTTAATCAACATCCTAAACTTATCAATCACTTAAACACTTACTTCAGCAACCATTTATGTTCATTTCAAACTCAATTAAGTCCAAAACACCAAGGTAGGGTAATAAGACAGCAGTGCACATTCATGCTTATACATGATCGTGCAACCACTTGATGATCCCTTTTGTCAGGGTAGGAAGACAGTAGTGCACGATTATGCTTGTGCATGATTGTGCAACCAATTGATGATCCCTTTTTATCACGATGGTGCTTGTGCACGATCGTGCAATTCCCTGATGTTTCCTCACTATCACGATCATGCATTACCTGATGTTCTCTTATTCAAGCATCATCCAGCTTTTCTCAAAACAAATTTTGAGTCAATTTTGCATGGCCATTTTGACAAAGAAAAGGAGGTATTTAGGTAATACATTCTTCTAAAAAAAATATTCCCATATATCTTAAATTTCTAACAACACCAAGTTCACACAATTTGGTTTAGTATTATGTAAGTTATACATAAAATACTTCAGACGGTTCTCACACTATAACAAAACATTGTACTCAACTTCGGGCCAAATTTTGAAACCCTTAAAGGCATAATTCAAATTTGATTCCATCATGAAAAATATAGTTACAAATCAAGATACGGCTAAAATATAGATGCATGTCCAGTGGAAATCTTACAGCTAACATATTCCAGCCATTCTCTTTCAATTTTCCAAATTTTCAACTCCTATATGTTACATTCAAACCATCTTATGCATAGTTCATCAACTCTACATCATTTCCTCTTCATTCTCACCCTAATTTCATATCAATATTATTCATAAACGATGGTTGATCATAAACACAAAAACAGAACATCAACTTATACATTCATCCATCAAATTTTTGCACACATTCTACTCCACTAACATGATCATTTCACCTTCAAACAATCATCATATATGTTTATATGTACACATTAAGATTAATGTATAACTTACCTGATAAAACTCCAAGCTTCTTCAAAATAATACAAACCCTAGCTTTCCAAGCTTATACGATCATCAACTCTTCAAGTAGGAATAGGTTAGGTTTTTAGTAACAAGATGAAGAAAACAACAAGGATCTTGAATCGGCAAAGTGAAGGATGAGAGTAAACCTCAACGTTGAGGGTTGAGTTGTGAGGGTGAGGGTGAGTATTGTGAATGGAGAAGAATAAAATGAAGAAGAGAGCATGTAGTGAAAATGAAAGACAATTAAAAGATGGTCTTTCAAAAGTAAATAACGTGGGGGGTGAGTTAAAAGCAAGGTAACAATTGCTTGGTGGTTGTCATGACACTTACCACTTAAAATTCAAATAATATCTTTTTCTAATGGTACTCAATACCATTAATCTCTAGTCCATTTATCACCCAATTTCTAATCTAATTGTCGCTCAATTTTTAATGACATTTGTCATTAAATCTCAATGTCACATATTGATAATTTCTACTACCATTTGACATTTATTTCTACTACCATTTATCAATTATCTTGCCATTTGGTATTTTTCCTAGTCTAAAAATACCCATAATTTTATAATTTTCCCAAATTTTCACCCAAAAATCTAAATCAATAATATAATTCACCAAATCAACTTTCAAGACAAAATATTCACTATTCACATCATAATCATTTATACCTAGAAAATGTCAAATGAGTGCATAAATAGTCATTAAAATGTGTATGGAAATCTATTTACATACATGTGTTTGCTACTATTATGCATGAGTATGAAATGCATTTTTTATCTCTCATTGCCATTTCTCATTTACACAAATCTAGGGTTCAAACCATTTGTATGGAAACGGAATGTTACAGTAAAAATAGTATCTAAGTTAGAATGCTAAAGAGGGTTTTGAGCATTAGAAGAAGCATTGTTTGGAATAGGTATTGAAGAATGAGTGTTGGATTTTTGCATCCAATATTTTTTTGTAGCTAGATGATCTAGTTTTCAACGTTCTGAAATTATGATTTCAGTCATTTGGAGTTTTGTTTCTCCCCTAATCTCTGGAGTACTCAAATGAGGAAAGATACTTTCTAAAAGCAACATCAAATTTATGCCAAGTTATGGCAAGTTTAAAGTTAAATACTTTATCATGAAAACACCTCTCTTTAAAGTAAATACATAATGACGAAGGTTTGTAAATAAGAAATGATATATAAAGGAAAGTGTTAGTTTATGCCCTAATCGTTCGATTGCAGTTTAGTGACATAATTATTTAAAGAGATGCTTTATTTTGTACATATTCAGATGTACATGATAAAGCTTATGGGGTAAATATACATTGTAAATGAAATAATGATCATAACTATGATATTAATAATATATTTATGTATTACATTGTAAATGAAATAATGATCATAATTATGATATTAATAATATATTTTTCCTAAATTATTTATAGTAATTATTCTATTGAGACTAGAGATTAATAAAGCTTAAAAAGACTGGCACATGTTATATTTCTTTCTTATGAGAAAAGTAGTCGATCTCATTGACTAAAGTATAGAGATACTTAAAAAAATGTGTGAGTACTTGTTGGAGAACAAGTTTACTAAACTAAACACATATAATTTATTTGGAACATTAATTTTATCTCTATATAATTTCTCATTGTGATAATTGTATAAGTGATTATTTAACTTAAGATGATAGCACGTCGTAACACTACACAAAATAACTAAACTTAAAACTATAGCTAGTGATAAGTCTAGGTCAATCCCACAGAGAGTGTATGTAAAGCTTATGCAATGAAAGAAATTAGTGTTTAGGACATGGGGAGGTTTGGTTTGAATCAAATAACAAAACAAAATGAAACTAAACTAATGAAAGTAAATTAAAGTAAACATTTAAAAATGATGAAAGTGATGAATGCATTTAGGATCTAATTCTCGGTTTAATATCAGCCTTCAGATAATTAATAATATGTCATTGTCATTTCTTTACATCTCTCTTAGAAATATTGAATGTAGATTAATAATAAACTCTATTAACCCCAATTTTCCCTACACTACAAGAAAATAACACATTACTGATGGAAAATTTTCGTAGTAAATTAGCGCCAAATTTTGATTTTCTGTCAATATTTTGATGAATATCGTGACGGAATATCGCGACGAAATAGTAAATTTTGTCTTAAAAATAGGTGGCAATGGGTGGTGGGAAAATTATGCATCTAAATTAATGACAAAATGACAGTTTCGTCGGTAAATGTCGGTTTCTCCAAAAATTAAAACAACATTGTTTGGTTTAAAACCAAATGATGTTGTTTTGAATAGCCTCATAAGCCACCCGAAACCCCCTTCTTCATCCCCTCTTTCATTTTCTCTCTTCTTCCCTACTTCATAGTTGTCGATCCCTCTTCCTCCCAAGCATTTGACATCAATTTTTGCTTGTTTCGATCCATTGTATGTCATTTTCAGGTAAGTTTGCTCTTGGGTTTCCCAATGTCTCCAAAAAATTCGTTGTTACTGTTGATCATGGGTGGGTTTTTGATGCACTCATATTTTCTTATCTTTTTATACTTTTACACTTAGTTTTTATTCTCATTTGATGTTAAATCACATAGCTTACATTGATTTTATCATTTCAGGTGTTTTAGGTGACAAGTGAAGAAAATCATGCCAAGGAGGGAGATTTAGGACTTTTGGATGTCTTTTTCAGACTGAGGAGGTCGAAATACCCTAAGGTGAATAAAGTTGCAGAAATCCTAATCCTATAAGGAATCCTACATCAATTAGGATTTCTACATTTTGGAAGATTCATGTTCGCCATTGCAAGAAATGGATCTAGAAACAATCCAGACGGTCAGGGGACATGTAGATTGGGAGAAATGAAGATTCCTAATTTTTAAGAAAAAAAGTCCTACCCTGTAAAGGTCTTAATTTGGCAAGGAAAGAAGAAGAAAACCTACTTCTACTTGGAAAAGAA
>JAOTAZ010000220.1:27976327-27989190 GCA_025629785.1 Erythroxylum oxycarpum | reverse complement strand
AACAATAGATTTCTTGTAATGAACTATGAGGGACTCTGCTTAAAATGATAATTGTCCCTGCAGAATCCCTCCCTACATATATTCTGTTGGTATTTTCTATCAATAAATAATGGATTTCTTGTAATGAACTACAAGGGACTCTACTTAAAATGATAATCATCCCTGCAGAGTCCCTCCCTACATATTTTTACACAATGAACCTTTATGCAAAAACCTACAAGTATAAGGATGCATATGCATAAATGGACGTAGTTGTTGGGTTGGTCTGGAATAACAATAGCTTCATGATACGTAGGCAAGATTGTTGAAAACCTCAACAAAGTTTGAAAGTTAACCATTAAACTTCTACGATACAAACTGGGGTGTCCAGTACTGTCTAATCAAAGTTAAAAGATTTAACTCTAGTTGATCATTATGGATATAGAGCAACTAATACAAATAAAGAGCAAAAGTTAAAAGAAAAAATTATCATAACAAAATGAAAGAGCAAAATGATTGGGATAAATGGGGGAGACACTACATCTTTGGTAGACCGCTAACTACTTCATTGTACAACAAACCTTATTTTATTGTGCAAGTGGGGCCTGAAGCAAGAGAAAGAAAAAAACCTCGATCTTCGTAATTGAAAGGGTATTCGCACAACAATAGAAGAGACTTGTAGCAACGAAAAAATGGACGCTAAAGGTTTCAAAATTGTCACCAATAGACATTAGCGATGATTTAGAGTTGTCTTTGAAAACTTCACCAAATTCTTGTAGTAGAAAATTATAGATGATGCTTTTTGTTAACCGTTGCTAATAGATTTTCCGTACGTTTTAAATTCATAGACAAAAATTATAGGCGATATTTTGAGTAATCGTCGCCAATATCTTTTGGCTACGCTCAGTTTTTCATTGTTGAAGATTATTAGCTACATTTCTATAGGTGATGTTTTGAGTAATCATCATCAATATCTTTTGGCTACGCGTAATTTTCGTAACTAAAGATTATTAGCTACGTTTCTAGCTACATTTCTAAAAACGTATAATTAGCAATGTTTCCAGAAATGTAGCCACAGGTTTTTAGCTATGTTTTTTAAAACGTAGTCAAAATTTTTTAGCTACGTTTTGTAAAATGCAGTCAAAATTTTAATATATATTTTAACTAAATGTTATAACATGTTAATTATAATTATTTGTGACTTTTTGAGTCCATATTATTGTATATAATATATATTTTTTTGTTGTTAATTTATTATACAACATATAATACAAAAATAATTGAATATTTGAAGCATTGTATATAAAAAATTGATTGTGTACAAGATTTTAATTACAACTTAAAAAACATATATACAAAATAATAAATACAGAGATTAGTTTAGTCAATCAAACTTGTTTTCATCATCATAACTTACATAATTCGGGCTAAGTAATTGTCTTAGGTACTTTTCATGCTTGGCCAACTTCTATTAAGCGACTTGTCTTCCTTTTTAAGACATTGAATGTATGCTGGTCTTGAAGAAGATGAAGTAGTTGGTTTAGGGCCAAATCCAAGACCTTTGATATATTCAAATCGTGTACCAAGCACCTTGTTACAAATGTCTTCTATATTTGGCTCATTTCTGCTAAACATTGATATTTGCAGCAACACTTACACCTTATTTTAAAATTTTAAAAAACAGAATCAATATTCAGTGCAAATATTATTAGTTAGTATTACATAAATAAATAAACTTAAAGTTTAAATAAAATTTTATACTTATATAGTTATTGCGCGCTTCTTCAGACATCCATCTTTGACCTTTTTTTATAGTGAGCGACTTTGTATAGTGTGATCCTATCACACTCTTCTCCATGTTGGTCTTTCTCTGTCAGTTTTTTGAAAAAAAATGAATATATACAATAAATAATTTAATGTTTATTGATATAATTATAACTTTGAAACAAATATCTTACATTTTTGTATCGCAGGATAGCGAATGGTTTGGAATCTTGATTGTGAGAAGTTTTCATTTGTGCTATGTTCACCTTGGACTTCTCATATTTTCCTTAAATAAAGAAAAAAGGTAGTCATTAAATCATCTAACAAGATTAATGGAAGGAAATGTGAAGGGAAATAAAATAAACTTGAACGTTGTAGAGGCCCAATAATGAAATAAATTGTGCCAATTTTATTCAGACATCCATATCGGAACACTTTACCTCCTCATCAGATGAAAAAGATTGTAATAGTGATGTCGATAACGACAATCCCTAGTCCTTTATTTCAATAGTAAAGTGACACAGTTTGAGACATTAGGATTGTCGATATTGACAATATTCGATTTCATTTGTAAACAATAAGTAAAAGTATAATTAATGAAATAGTATTGCATATACTTAAATAAGTTGAAAATTTACCTAAATTATCCAAAGCATTCTCTAGTAAGTTGTCTTCCTTCAATTCTTTGGCATACTTTAGGCAAGGTAATTTAGTTCTGACAATTATCTTTAACTCATTAGACAATTTTTTTGATTGAATCTTGCCCAGAGGATGACCTTGTGAAGTATCAATATGTACTGAAAACTTGTTGTTCATTGCAACATTCATGCGATGCAACTCACAACTTCTAGTTATAACCTTTGCCTCTCTTTTTTTTTCCTAATGCTTGTATTGGAACTTGACAATAAATGAATAATGATAAGAAAATACACATTAAACATGTAAATATATATTTTAGCATATGTCTATTTGTAGGTCTTAAAGATTAACAAACCCATAGATTCCTCTGTATTAGTTGAGGTTGATAAGCTTGTTGCTGACTTGCTTTATTAGTGGATAAGTTCGATTGTTGTTGTAAACTAATTTATTTAGCTGTTGTTGGGTAAGAACAATTTTAATACTTACCACCTTCTTCCCTTTGTTTCTACTAGGTTCCATTATAGTAGATATGTAAAACTCAAACATTAACAATCTGGATTAACAAAATTTAAACATCAACAATCTACATTAACGTAATTCAAACATCAACAATATGCATTAACATAACTCAATCATCAACATTCTATATTAACATAACTCAAACATCAATAATACGTATTAATAGAACTTAATCATCAACAATTTGGATTAACATAACTCAAACATCAACAATACGCATTAACATGAGTCAAACATTAACAATCTGCATTAACATAACTTAAACATCAAAAATACGCATTAACATGAGTCAAACATCAACAATTTGCATTAACATAACTCAAATATCAACAATACGCATTAACATGAATGTTACCAATGTTACATTTCAAACAATATAAAAAACACTTTTATTACCTTCAATTGTCATGATCAAGTTTATTACCTTTCGTTTATTAGAAGTTAATCGGACTTTCCGTAAGTTCATAATATTCCATTAATAATTTACTAAAGTCCTAAACCATGATGGGAACTTAATCTTATTTCTTTCTTCAACATTAACAATCCTTTTGCTTTGAATCTCATCTTTGTGCTCTTTATTTTAAAAAGTATTAGATGTTAGGAAATATAGATTGAACCACAAAATTTAAATATGAAATAATGAATGAGAAGTAATGTACATACTCTATACATATATCAACTCCCTCACAATTGTTTAAAATATACCAATTGCCAATTTCGAGTTTGTTTTTAGTTAACTTCACATATTTTCCTATTTCAAGTGACCTTACTGTTTGGGAGAAAATTGATAAGGCTCCATCTTGATAAAAATCAAAGTTACGTCTTGTCTCCACGTCATTTAAGTACATTGAACAAAATGTTAAGCATTTATTCACTATGTAAGCCTCTGCAATATACCATTCAAGTTGAGGTCTATTATTCATATAATGGTTAAACGAGCCTAAAAACCTAAACAAAATATAAAATATCAATAATTGTTACTAACAAGTAAGTTAAGAAAAAAAAGTAAAAGTTAACATAAATTACCATTCAATAAGGAACATGCATCAAAATTGAATCAATTCACAAATTTTTTCCTCGCATGGTAAGTGAATTGCCAAATGTATCATAACATCAATTTTATTTTGGTGGGGGGGGAGGGGGGGTGCTGCTTTGAATACTAGTTTAAGCTTATATAGAATCCAAGCTATATCTTTTTCCATTTTTTCAAGCTCTTCTACTTTTAATGTCTTTCAACATAATTGCTTTAAAAACTCACCCAACTGTCCCAAAGTTAGGAAAACAACCTTCGACAAACACCCATATTTTCTAAAAGGAAGTAATCATTGCACAAATACATGACAATCATGAATTTTCAACCTTAATACTTTCCCCTCTTTGACATTGACATAATGGGCTATATTAGATGCATACTCATTAGAAACTTGACTTATTTAAGAAACTTGACTTTGCTTCTCCATTTGTGACATATTGTAACAAGCAGGTTGAATTATGTATGACCCATCATCTTTCTTTTCAAATGTAAATATTTTCTTATATTCATGTTTTCCAAGTCTATTCTAAAATTAATTGTCTTCAATTTGCCATCAATTCTCATCAAATTTCCTAAAATATTCTCATAAGTGATTTTTCAATATGCATCACATCAAGATTATGCCTCAATAACAATTCCTTCCAATATAGCAAATTCAAAATTAAGTTTTTTTTAAATTCCAATTAAACTCAATAACACTTCACTTTCACTTTTTATTTCTTAGGTGTTTGTCAGGTGTAATGTCACCCAAATGTGATAGTTGGTAAAGCACATCATCACCAGACAAGTGAAAAGAAGCTTCACTTTAATTCTAATTTGCCATTAAATAATTTGTTTTTTCTGCATTTATGCCCATGTTCAACGTAACGATAATGTCCCATATAACATATTTTACTTCCTAGCCTTATTGAACGAATTTAATGGTTACATACAGGACAAGTCATATACCTTTTAGTACTACATCCAGGCAAATTCTCATAAGCTAGAAAGTCATTTATAGTCAACAAAACAGCCGCATCCATTATAAATGTTGGAAAGTCATTTATATTCAACAAAATAGCTGTATGCATTATAAATGTTTCGTCTATAACAACATCATAAGTTTCTAATCCATCCTCCTATAGATGGTTTAAGTCATCAATTAGTGGTTGTATATATACGTCGATATCCTTACCAAGAGCAGTAGGTTTTGGAATAAGTAAAGATAATAATATAAAAGGCTTTTTCATACACTTCTATGGAGGTAAATTGTATGGAACTAGAATTACCAGTTATATGCTGGAAGAGGTACTCAAATCACCGAATGGATTAAATCCATCTGAGGCCAAACCAAGTCAAACATTATGACAATCTTATGAAAACCATAGAAACTTTCCTTTAAATTCTTTTCATGCCATTCAGTCGGTTGGATGACACATAATGTTATCATCAATGCATTTCACTTTATGCAACCTCATATCTATAGCTGTTTTTATTGACATAAAAAGCCTTTGTAGTTATGGTTTAATAGGAAAGTATTTCAAGATTTTATGCGGTATCTTTTTCCCTTTCCCATCGTCCACTGGCCACCTTAATGTGCCATAAATAGGACATTGTTCAAGATCTTTACTATCTTTCCAAAATATAACACAATCATTTTTACAAGCATGTATTGTTATATATCCTAATCCAAGGTCTCTTAACAATTTCTTTGCTTCATAGTAATATTTTTGGGCAATTTGTGTCTAATAGGTAATGTATCTTTAAGCAAGTCAATTAACATGTCAAAAGATTTGTTACTCCATTTATTATAGACCTTTAAATGTAACAACTTCACAACAAAAGATAGATGTGAGAATTTTGAACACCTTAGATATGATTCTTTTTACGTAACTTTCAATAACTTCCCAAAATTATCTTTTGTAATTTTGATTATATATAATATGTGTTATGTAAAGCTTCCTCGAATCTTTAAGAGAACATATATGAAAATGGAGGTAGCGACAATGTCTCGATGATTTGTATATGATTAGGGAAATCAGTTGTTTTGATACAGTCGTCGATTCCAAAAACTGTCTATTCAATCAAGTATGCATGTTTTTTAATTTGAGTTCCTTCTATCGTTTGACGTAGCAATTCAAGTTCTATACTATTTGTTTCTTAGGTAAAATGCGTCGTATGTGCGGTTCATCTAATTCAGTGATCAATATTGTATTTAGGGAATCATTCACTATATCTTCTACTAGTTTAGTTAAAACCAAGAAGTTGTTGGAAGATGGTGTCAATAAACCAACACCTGAGAGAAGATCTTTGACTATTTCAATTGATATATTCGAACGTCCAAGGAGCCTTTTGGGAATCCAGACATAGGAAATTCCTTAACATTTTCTGCCAAGTCTCATGTAACTTAGAATTTAGAAAAATAATTATTTCTTTTCCTTTTCGATATAATAGACGTGAAACTTTATTTATTATTTTATTTATAAGAATTGTTAAGCTTCTACTTAAAATCTTGTATTACTTACTATATATATGTCATTATATTATTTTGCTTACCATATTTCAATATTTATTACTTTTTTCTCTAATAACCATATATGATCATTATATTACAAACTTTATATTAAAACTATTTGTAAATTTTCTGACACCAATAAAAATTGTCAAATCATACAATTTAAAAGATAAAAATCAAACATAAATATATGTAATATTAATAAATTTTGAGTGTATCGTTTCATAAATTATTGGAATGATTTGACAATTTTGATAGCTAAATTTATTTTTACACTTAGAAGTATAGTTAATAATATTAAATTTGATTTTTTTGTTTGAGTTTTTGGGGACGATTTAAAAAATTCATCATCAAAAGTCCAGTTTTTTGTGACGATTGTCATTGGCAACGAAAATTCTAAATCATCCTAAAAGGATAAGCATTTTGCGATGATTCCTTAAAATCGTCACCAAAGACATGCATTAGTGATGACTCTGTAAACGTCACGAAAGGATAAGCTTTTGGCGGCATTATTGAAAATCGTCACAAAAAGCTAACTATTTGAGATGATTTTCATTTCATTACCAAAAAACGTTGCTAATAGTAATGATTGTTGTAGTGTTATCATCCTAATCAACGTTGTAACCAACTCGTATTCTAATCTCTTGGCAACTAAAATAATTAAAAAAAAGACTCACAAACAAATATCAAAGAAATGAAACTAAAAAGAGACACATTAGAGAGCAATGGAGCTTTTTTTTTTTCAATTTATTAGTGAAATAAGACCAGAAAGACAAACGCGATTGTGTCTACCGCATTGGATGCTGTCCCCCTTCTGTTCGTATGTAGATCTGAAGCCATCTATAAGTTACACTGGACGTTGGATGATCATAAAACTAATTAATTATAATTTTCTATTTTCGGCAACTACTAATAGATGGTAGCTGCGGTTCCACGTTGACACAAATGGAATGTCCATTATAAAATTCCCTTAATCATATTTTTATCGATCTTCCTGTTGCCATATCATATTGGGCTCTTATAGTTAAAATATTCCCACTAGCCTGATCAGCTTTATATATGTTAGACTGCTTTGCAAGAAGGCAAAACATGCGTTGAATCTGCAGCCTCTTTCAAACAAACCCATTTAAGACAATGATTACTTATCATCAAGATTTTGAGTTTAAAACAAATTATCCTTAAAACCAGAGTTAGCGGGACTCTGATTTATACTTCTAAAGTAGTATAATTGTATTTGTATGAGTCGGCATGAATAATTTTGCTGCATGTATAGCTCTACGTTTTGCTTCCAATCGGATCTTATTTTCCACAAACCAATTATAGACCTCAATTTCATATAAGGTTGACGACTGTCGAGTTGTCAGAGAAATTGTATTAAGTGCGTGGATATTATTCTATGTGTGTGCATATGCAAGACACAGATAGAGAAAGACTGATCACCAAACTCGGAAAGCACTGCCAAGGAGGGAGAGGACGGCAATGGGCGGATAGTGTCGGCCATGTCCTTGTCTTTGCCATAGTCAAACTTTATGGTTGTACAAAGTTACGGCTTGTTACAAATTTCTTTTTTGTACAGGCAAAAACCCCAAAAAACGTGCCTTTTTGTTCCTATTTCATTGAATTAAACTCCAACACGACTATCTCCACCTTAATTTGAACGTTTCAAGGGCACACTTTTGGATTTTCACGGCCGACTTGTAGCCACGCTTTCAGTCCCTCCATGAAGAGATCCACTCCTATTAGTCAAGAACCCAATCTTGGAAAAAAAGATCGTGATTGATGATCAATGACACAAAAGTTAACAATGTTTTTATCGACTCTAAAAAGAGTGTTTATCCAAAGTAGTAGGCTTGAGAACTCTTTCTGACCTAAACTATTACTAATTTTTTGCTCAATTCTTGACCTATATATATATATATAAAGGATGGCTATGCGGTAAGAATTGAGCACAAAATTAGTAACAATTGTACATATTCTAGCTAAGTCATCATTTCCCTACTAAGGCTAATCGAATACTTTTTATTTACAAATCACTTCAAAATTTGAGTTTTTAGAGTTACTAAATCAAAATTAACTTTAAATAAAGGGTCTTGAGAGAGAAAATATTTGAAATTTACCGTCTTCCACATTCATTCTTTTATTTGTGTTGATTACAATAACTGAAATGTCATAACTTTCAATCAATTTTGTGCAAGAGACAAATTTGAAAAATTAAGCTAGCTCTTCAATCGGAGAACCTTCTCAATAGGCTGTCCCCTTCATCATCATCAAATCAGGTTTGTGCGGAATACTGGAAACCAACCTTCTGTTGATTCACGTATAAAGGAGCTGAGACTTGAAGCGAGTTATCCAAACGGAGTTATGAATGCTACGCTGTGCAGTGTCCAGATAGTCAGAGAGGGTCCACTAGTTTTAACAAAGTATGTTTGTCTTCTTAAAGATCAGTAGAGGAACTTTGTCGGCCCTGATGATGTCTTGGACCTACAAACTCGCATATTTGATTATTTTCTCTTCGAAAGTGTTGACTACAAATCTTTTTTCTTTTCCTTTTATTCTAAGCAGTATAAATCATAATTCCAGCTCCTTATGATTACCCACAGTTGAGGTGCCGTCTGCTAGATTGCTAACTTCAATCTCAAGTCCCACCTCTGTCCTTTGACACTACGATCAGAACTTGTCACCATTCGCAATAACTTGAATGTTACTAGCAAGAGGAAATATATTTATCAGCTTATGTACAATTCTTAATGTGAGTTAACTGTATATTTGAATTTCCAGCCTTTATAATCGAAAGAAAACGAGGAGAAAGAAAAGAAAAAACAAAGGAAAAAGTAGGTCATGGAATACTATGCAAAGCGAGACATGACCATGTTCTTGAAGAACATGTTATAAAAACGTAATCATGCTAGAAAAAGGTGGAGACACCTGTTCATAGTAACATGATTGCAACTCAAATTCAAACAGTTTAGTGAAAAGAGGCACATCTTTTCCTAGTAACGAAATCCAATTCCATTTTTTCTCTTTCCTGCGATCAATCTTTCGTCACACTGGATGTTGACAACTTAAAAGCTCTCGTCTCATACGGACCCATAAGTTTTTAAAGTCATGATCTCGATGGACCACACATATGCAAACTATTTTTCCCTTGCCTTTGTAAATAAGATGCGTGCTTAACCATTATCTGTTTATTTCGTAACAGGATCCAATCATATTGCGAAGGAGATCTTCTTAGTCAACTTTTTTAAACAATATGTTACATATTAGTGATCTGATTATGGATTGTTAACAATAAATAAGTAGAAGGACGTATAGGAAGTGCTTCAATCAACTTTTTACAATTAGCTATCCAAAATATATATTATGCGCATGTTCTAAGTTTAGAACACTACCCAAATCATAATTCAATAACTTTAGGTATGTGCTGAGAGTCTATGATGAGAAACATGTTTTTCTACTGTATAAAATGAGCTAACTTGCTAAATTTTGCATATGAGCTTATTTGTTTTGTATGTCAAGCACATGCACTTGATTCTCCACTTTGCTACTAATAGATCCTTATATAGTTTTGAAAAATTAGACTTATATTATATTCAATTTGGTGCATCGATCATAGGGAAAAATAAAAAGCAGCAAGTCAGGAATTTGCCCAATATATTAAGCTGAAGACAGTACCTGAAGTCAAACATTCCTAACAATGATACTTCAACCCCATGAAGATAAAAATACGCAATGCGAAACGCAAATTGAGAAGAGTAAAAAAGAAGCTGAAGCATACGAAAACATTACACTAAACAGCAAAGAATATTATATTATACATTCACTCATAGACACAAAACAAAACCCTAAGTTATTGTTCAGTCTGTCAAATTCATATATTTAGTCTGGACTTTGTGTCACGCTGTCTATCTTATTCAAATTTGTGGTCTGTGAATATCTCTGAAGACAAGCGCATAATGCACAAAAGGTCATCAACACACATGCTTCCATATATTCTCCAGTCTTTTATTTGACGGGTTTGGAATGGATTAGTTTTAAAGGCTAATTTGGAGCATTATCAAAAATGGCTCCATAAACTTTCTCCATCAGAAGTATCTGGTGAGTCATCCGACGGCGGTGACGTTATTCTTGGAGGCGAAACCATCATAGCCCCGGCCATGTCCACCAGGAAATTTGGCATATCTAAAAGTGCCTCCTCATCAAGAAATTCTTCTACACCTGTTGCCATATCTGAACCATTCGTGTTGTCATAGAATGACTGCCTTGAAACTTGACTTTTGCTCATAATTTCTGCCCTCTTCAATGCAGCTGCTGCTGCAGCTGCATTCCTTATATCTGTGGAAGACGATGAAGCAGGCACAGGATATGTTCCAACAAAATCAGGGAAGTTGAGAACAGCGTCGCCGCCTTTTAGGGCAAGCACTGCCACATCGTATGCAGCGGCTGCCATCTCGGCAGTAGGGAATGTTCCAAGCCAAATGCGGCTGGTCTTGCGTGGCTCTCTGATCTCTGACACCCATTTGCCACTTCGGCTTCTTATCCCACGATACAAAGGATGTCTCTTGGAATTAGAAGTTGCAGCCGTAGCCATAATGGTGGCAGACCTAGAAGGTTGAGCTGTGGCTTTTGGAGAAGACAAAATTGGGTCAAATGAGTTCACTGTAGAAGGAGAATTAGAGTCAAAGGATGGTGCTTGATTGGTTTGGTGCACATAAGTTGGATTATAAGGGTCAGACATGTATGGTATAGTATGGGTGTTTAAGTTTATGTGTTATGGAAAGCGACTACAAAAGAAGAGGTATTGAGGGGTATTGGTTGGTAGGTATACAAGAGAAGAAACATGTACATATGTTTGGTTTGGTGTGTGTTTATATGTGTTAGAAAAGTTGAAAGCGTGGGAATTTCGTGGGGACTATTTGTCTAAAATAAATCGCGTTTGCACCAAGTTCCAGTCGTTGTAATGCAAGTGGATAGCTAATGTTTAGTGTTTTAGCCACTCTAAGGCAAAGTGGTCATTTTGATAGTCAGAAACCAATCCTTCTTAGTTTTTGTTTGTGGTTATTTGGTGCTTTTGATACTGACAGTGAACGCACACGGATTAGAGATGCAAGCTAGCACTTAGCTGGCCTTTGCCCCTCACTTCTCGTAACAAATAATCTTAATGCTTCACTTTCTCCTCTTCGTATATTGTAATTTGTATCATGCGAATTGAATAGCACTATTCGGTTGACCTGGTGTAGATGTTAAAACGAGATAGGTTTTTAGGGGCTAGAGGAATGTGCCTATCAATACGGAAGCTACCATGACCTTTAAAGGGGCTAGAGGAATCAGATAAGGGGATCCGATATCCCCTTGTCTCTTTGCCTTGGAAATTAAAGTCCTCGCAATAATGATTTCTCACAAAATTGACTTAGGAAGACCATTCAAATATCATAGGAAGTGCAAGAAATTAAACCTCTACCTCTCATTTGCAGGTGATTTATTACTACTCTATAATGTAGATAGTGACTTTATTCTCCTGCTCTTACAGTGTCTCCTTCAATTTAACTATTTTTTACGAATTAATATCAATTATAATAAATGACTTATATCTACCCCTATTGGAGCAAAACCTGGAATGACTCGTTAGACTCTAAAACCTAGCAAGGCTCTTTTCAAATACATTAGCTTACAAATTGATTCCACTAGACTTACCTATAATGATTTTAAGCCTTTATTAGATGTCATTCTCCAAAGAACAAGTAGTTAGAATTTTAAGTCTCTCTCCTATAAAATTAGAATCCAATTAATCTCCTCAATCCATAACAATATGCACATCTAGTGGATCTTCTATATAGCCTCATCCATCAAAATTATTAAGAATATTGGGAGATTACTTAGGAATTTCCAATGGAGTGGATCATGGGCCAATCAAGGATTCCCAAAGACTACTCTGGTTCAGAGGGCATGTTCCTAAATTTTATTTTACTAGCAGAATAATACTGCGCAAATGCGCAATAATAATGCCCTGTAAATTTAATTGATAATGTAAAAATATATAAAGGAAGATTAAAAACTTTGTAATTACATTAGAAATTTTTTACTAATGAAATTATCAGTTAATATTTAAAATGCATAATAAGGAGGGGCAAATTTAAAATCATAACTCAGTAATATGAAAACATAATCAAATTAACATTGGGTGTGAGAAGAAATAAGATGAAATTTCTTTGTTATAGATAGGTGTCTAACATTTTACATGTCTAAGATAGTTTAGTCTAGAAGCATTTTAATTTGTCGTTCAAAAAATCTTCTAGACATGTAGAGTACTTGTTTGAGATTGTTGGCTCTTTCTATCATTCGACTAGTTTGATACATCTCAATGTAGCGACCATCTTCTGAACTATTATGTGCCTTTTTATTCCGTGCATGGTATTCAATAAGTAAATCATCTAGCTC
>JAOTAZ010000220.1:27946572-27963367 GCA_025629785.1 Erythroxylum oxycarpum | reverse complement strand
TAATAATAGCATTGAGAATCTCCATAGCCATGAGAAATAAATATGGGGAGATAGGATCACCCTGTCTAAGACCTCTCGCTGCCTTGAAATAAGGGGTAGGGGAGCCATTGATCAAAACTGAAAAGGAAGCTGAGGTAATATAGGCCATAACCCAATTAATAAATTGAACCGGGAGATTAAAGGCTACCATCATATCTTGCAAGAAACGCCAGTTGATACTATCAAACGCCTTATGGAATCAATTTTCAAGGTGCAATACGGAGGCTTGTAAGAAGAATAGTAGCCTTTCAAAAGCTCCTGTACAATAAGAAAGTTATCACCGATATATCTTCCCGACAAGAAGGCACTTTGATTATCACTAATCAGAGGAGACAGAACTTTGTTCAATCTGTTAGCTAGAATCTTAGAGATCACTTTATAAAGAAAATTGGTGCAAGAGATGGGACGGTGATTGGCAAAGGTAGAAGGATTTGCCTCTTTCGGGATCAAACATAAGAAGGTGCGGTTAATCTCTTTGAGAATTTTCCCATTTCGAAAGAACTCATGAATAGCATCTTTGACAAAACCCCCAATAACATTCCAAGATTGTTGATAGAAGTAGCCATTAAACCCATCTGGCCCAGGAGCTTTCTGGCCGTTCATACTAAAGACACATTGCTCAATTTCGCTATCATCCACCGGCATAGTTAACTGCACCAAATCAATAGAAGAAACTTGGCTAAGATCAAGAGGATGAAAGTCATAAGGATGAGTGCGGGTGTCTGAGCCAAGTAAAGAGCTGAAGAAACGAAATGCCTCTTCCTTAATATCCGACGAATTGTGAAGAACATGACCATTGTGAGAAGTAATAGAATAAATCCTATTACGGTTCTGTCTCGATAAAATAAAATGGAAGAAAAATTGTGAGCAGCTATCCCCCTTCTCGTAGCCAATTAACTCTAGCTCGCTGATGTAAAAGGGAGGAGTGGTTGTTGACCGCTTGAAGGTAATGGGTAAGAGCTAGTTTCTCCTTATCAAGGAGGAGATGATTGCCAGGGTTAAGAGATAAAGTGTGGTGCATTTTCGTCAATTCCCCTCTAGCAGTATTGATGGCTTCAACAGTGGAGCCTTGAGCAGACTTGAGGAGTTTAAGTTCCTGTTTGATAACTTTCAACTTCTGCATACATCCAAACTGCATAGTACCCCTGCAACTATGCATAAGTCTATGTCAACAAGCCTCTTCAAAACCAGGAGTCTTCGCTAAGTAGTTGTTAAACCGAAAGGGGTGGTGGATGGCCACAGGTGGAGACAAATTGGAGACTATAAACGACGTATGGTCTGAAAATAAGGGTCCATGAACCTAGCTAAGCTGCTGGGAATAGCTTGAATCCAAACATCATTCACAAGGGCGCGATCAAGCTTCTTTTGGATAAACCATCTCCCTTTCTGTTTATTGGACCATGTAAACAGATGGCCAAAGAACTTGAGATCAGACAACCGAATCTGCTCCATACAGTCAACCACATCTGCAGAGTGAGTTCTCAAACAAACATTACCCTGGGCTTCAGAAGAGTAGAGAGTAGTGTTAAAATCACCACAGATGACCCAAGGTTTGCTAATAGTGCAACTGACTTGCCTTAAATTGTTCCATAACTCACATGGCTGAAAATCAAAATTACTGGCATACACAAAAGTAACGTTGAAATCTAGATTACCCTGCAGTAACAAAATGCGAAGAAGCATGGCCTGGGCAGTAGCCTCGAGAAGATCCACCTTAATCTCAATAGCATTGAAGCATATTATTATCCGCCCATACACATGTTAGGTATGGTTAGAAAGCCAACTCCATTGGGGTCCCAAAAGATGCAATTTATTCATATTGATCAACTTAACTTTAGTCTCCAGCAAACCAATCAAAATGGGGTTTTCACGACAAACAAAATCCTTTAAGGCTAGCAACTTAGAAGGACTGTTTATTCCATGGACATTCCATGTCAAAATAGACATGTTAAGAAGAAGAGGGTTTGAGGCTTTTACCCTTGCCCCGTTAGGATTTGTGTTTGATAATCGAGAGAGAGGTTCCACTACTCTCATCAGGTTTGGTATCCGAAGTCGGATTAGAAGGATCATCTACCACTTCCACGGTGACTGGAGAAGGCACATTTGGACTAAGGTTCTCTTGGTTAGGGGGGTTTATAAAGACTGAGAGTCGAGCTGAACAAGAAGAGATAGTATTGGACATGACAGCATCTGCAGGAGAAGAAGTTTCCTCACTAACTGAATTTTGAGCTAGAGCTTGTGTAGTCGCAGCATGCAACTTATCAACAATAGGACTAGGAACAGTAGGGACGCCTTCACTGGTAGTACATACAAGATCAGTCGACCGGCTCTGTAGTGCTGTAGAAGGAACGTCCACTGCTAGGGTCATCAACTCATGATAGGTAACAGTCGTAAAAAGCTTACCAGTAGGCCGCCAGATAGATGTAGAAGGCTTGGCTGGGGGTCGCCAATGATAGGAAACCGCTATACTATCCTCCTGTAACTAGTTGCCATCACCCAACCTCATGATTGGTATTTCATTGGGTAAGTCTGTCGAAACATCAATACTGACGCAAAGCCAGGCATACCCAATCCATTTCCTGTTTGTTGTATTCTCATCCATACATAAGGGCTTACCAATGTAGCTAGCGAGATGGCTGAGGCCTTGCGTGGTCCAATACTCCAGCGGGACAGTGTGAAAGTTAATCCAGATTGGGAGGCTTTGTATTTTAATGGATTCCAAGAAAAGACCTGGCTGCCAAATTTGCAGGAAGATGGGTTGGCTCCCAAGATGCCAACGACCCTCCTCAAGAATTTTGGAGGCTGTCGAAGTGGAGGAGAATGAAAACAAAACAAGGTTGTCTTCAGAGAGTAATACATCAGAGAGGCCTCTGTTCTTCCATACTTGGTTAGCCCAACGTAGAATGAGAGGAAAGGCTGGCCTCTGATCCAGAAAAAAGCCAACCAGTGTAGCCTTCCAATGGTTGGCACCTTCTTGCAAAGTTGCCATATCGGGGCACACAACACGCTTGCCATCGATCTTATGGGGAGGAGCATATGATAGAGTAGTCTTAAAGGAGTCCCCGACAACCTGTTTCCACGATTTCTGGGCAGACGCAGGAAAATGACTAGGTGGGTTGAGGTTATGGATGGCTGGGTCAGAGGATAATGGAGGAAAGTCCGCAGCTTGAGGGGGCACTGGGTCAGTCATGGTGGGAAGCAGTTTGAAGGTGTCGGAAAAACTGGGAAGAAAATGGGTAAGTGGAGAGAAGGAGCCTCAGGAAATGACAGAAAAAGAGGTAGAGTAAAATGGGAAGAAGAAGAGGGAAGCAGAAAAGGAACAAAGCAATAGAAAATTGGGAGTAAAATGGGTAGGTGAAGAGGGAAGCAGGAAAGGAATCAAAGGCCAAGCAAGGAGCAAGCAGAAAATCTAGAGAGAAGGAGGAGCGTCTCTCTCTAACCCATCTCTAGAAAAAGATCTTGCAAAGTTCATTGATGGAAGGAACAACCTTGATGCACTACTTGGTAGTAGTAAATATGTTTTTGATAAAGCTAGAATAGGTTACAATGAAAATAATAATATTAGGTCATACAAGAATTTCTTTGTAAATCCAGCAATAGCTATAGTTAAAATAGCAAGAACCTAATACATAGTAGAAATTATGACAATTCTCATTCATTTGTTTTATGTTTCTATTATGGTAGATATGGTCACATTATTCATTCTTATAACATTCGTAAAATGGAGAAATTATCTCAAATTTATGTTTGGAAACTGAAAGATCGAGCTACCAACTTGAAAGGACCTAGAAAATTTTGGGTACTTAAAATGAGATAATATTCTTTTTTGCAATTATACTTCAAAACTGAGACAAGAAAAAATCAATAGATAGTTAACAGTGACTATTCTAGACATATGATAGGTGAAATATCACATTTCAATTATATTGAAAGAAAAGACCAAGGTAATATCGTCTTCGCTCACAGAAATAAAACAAAGGTCATCGAAATTGATAAAATTGGTAATTATGACTCCACCTACATTGATAATGTCTTTTATATTGATGGTTTGAAACATAACCTGATAAGCATAAGTTAATTATGTGACAAGGGTTATAGAGTCATTTTCTATAGATCTCATTATATAGTTATTTTGTTTGATAGGATCTTATAGATTTGAAAGTGCTTTAAATTTTTTTATTACATACAACTCAATCTCGTATCTCTTACTTGTGTTTGCTTTATCACGTAAAATATTTTTTTCAAAAATAAATATGATTTAATCCTAAAAGATGAAGATAGTTCTAGCATGTTTTTATTACCTGATAATTACACTTGATCATCATTCTTAAATATTTTATTCGTTTATTAATATAAATTTTAAATCATATTGATCTTAAAATACAATCACCATCTAAGAAAAAGTAAGAAGGTTTAGGTTAGAAAGTGGTTTTACCGAAAGTGTGCCAGAACGAATATTCAGGTCTTCCAATATTCAAAGAAAAACATCGTCCTCACTAAAAATCAACTAGGCCGACACGGTGTTTGCGTTTTTTCATTTGCATTTGTAGTTGCTGTATGTGGTCTCCGTAAGTTAAGTTTTACCGAGTCAAGCAAGTCACATTCTTTAATTCCCCATACTCTATCAGTTTCAGTTAAAGTCCTCCTGGGAAGCTTCTAATTAAGCATAATTATACTCTATCAGTTAAAGTCCTGGGAAGCTTCTAACTAAGCATAATTATAATTTTCTTCACGCGCTTTTAAGACTTGACGTTGTTTTCCATAAAGGGTTTCAATCACCCATATTCATAATTCCAAACTGGGTAAAGATAGAAATTTCATGGTCAGCCTAGAAAATCATTACCTCCTCGTCCTTTTCTTACAGTGAAATTAGAATTATTCAAACCTTTAGGAGAAACTGGAGATGGCTGCCGTAGGTTTCAGTTCTGACCTGACCAACGCAAACATCTACTAGAACACAAGGTAATCCATGACTTTTAAGCGGTCCACCTAATTGACGAGGGTAATTTATTTTCTTGGTCATTCCTAATCGCATCAAACCAGATAGTAATGTTTCTGGAGTTACTTATCTCACATGTCACCATCCATCATATACCTATGGCGGCACGCACATACATCCATTTTTTTCGTTCAACCTTGAAGTTTTGAATTGGAAAAGATTAGTTCGTGAAGGGAATGCTGTTTCATTCAAAGACAGTGAACACCAATTTATGTACTGTTTTATGCACCACAATATATCTATCCGCATTTTAATACCAACTACAATAATAATAACAATATCGTCATCATTATCATTAAGCACAAAGATAGTAATAATAGGTAAAAACTGCAAACAAATAATAAATTAATATGTTCATCTAATAGCTGAGAAATGTAAATAAATATTACAAACATCAAGTTGAGAAATTTTCGAGTAACCATCTCTCAACTTCTGTGTTCATGTTATTGTTCCAAGCTTGTTTTCTCAATTAATATCAGTTATAACATATGTCAGGACTTATTACTGTCTGTTTGTTCTTTTTTCTACTGATCTGTACTCATAATTCTCCATTTTAACCATATAACTAGTATATAATGAGTGCACTTCAAAAGTCGTTACTTATATCTTTATCCATTCCACTAGTTCATGAAATATTTAACCACTAGTTTCTCTTTATTTTGAAATTTATCGGATTCTTTTCCTTTCAAGTGCATAAAATGCACTTCCAAACACACTTCTGAAGATTAAGATATCGTCCTTGCACATATTATGATCACTATTGCACCAAATCATTAGGTCAGACCAATCTTAGTAGAAACGTTCCAAATTGCAGAGCTACTATATCTTAAATCATTTTTAGTGAAACCGTGTATTGAAAAAGTAATTAATCTATAGTTTTAAATTGTGGTATATAGCATGCAACATGTATTGATGTTATTGTTTCCCCTTTTCTATCCAATTTTATTAGTCTCTGCCTCATTATATGATATTGAGTGAAGAAAATCTAGAGGGAGCTTGCTTCAACTAGACTGTCTTAAACTAAATACTTGACACATCTATAAGATCTATTTATGAACACTATTGACTCATTCCTCGATCAAATACTAAATCATTTCTACTTGCATTTGGCTTATAGTCAGAAACATTTTCTATCATAATAGAAAATTCTCTGAAGCCATAGCTCCACTGTTTGTCTTTAATTATTACCTTAACTTTACATCATCTCATATAAAACTTCTCTAATTTAACATTTTATTAGTTCGATGTGGTAGCCCAACTTCTTTTAATTATCATACTAGAATCAGGAGGAATTTTTATTACCTATTTTGCAATTAATCTTCTTATAAAATGACCCTCTTAGTTTTAGTATTTGTACCATTTTTTAGGATGAGGTAGACTTAAGAGAGACATGTAAGAAGCCCTTCTCTCTCAAGAACTAGGTTTGAATTTTTTGTCAGTTAGAATTTTGTAGATCCCTTCTTACATGATAGCTTTTTTAATTACTCTAATAGGGGCATTGCCTAAGCCTCCTTGCTCTTTTGGTATACAAACTTCTGACAATTTGACTTTGGTAATTGATTTATTAGATCTTCTAATCATAGGAATCTTCTCATCATTCTTCTATAGCTTTGGATAGATTCTTAGGAAGAAATATATGAGAAGACCAGTAAATATGGACGGACTTGAGGACTAAATTGATGAGTTGAACCCTCCCAACATAAGAAAAATTATTGTTACACTAGTGTTCAATCCTCCAATTAATCATTTCAAGTAGTGGAAGACAATTTTTATATATTGGCCTCCTTATTGCTATAGGTATACCAAGATAGGTTACGAGAAGCCCTTACTTTAAGGCCTGACAAGATAACTAACCAACTTGCAATATGGATAACTCCAGCAGAGACATATATTGCTTGTTATCCTTGTTTATAGCAAGGCTTGAGAGTTCATTGAATGCTTTTAGAGTTGTCATTAGGAGGTTCATAAATTTATAGTTGGTTCTTGATAAAAGAAGTAAATCATCAAAAAATGATAGGCTATAAGCTTTTTTAATATAAAACTTGAAGTTTCCTTCTTGTATTATAATATAGTAAATCAACCTAGTCAAGATCTTGTTACACAAAGTAAATAAATAAGGGGAATAAGGTCACTTTACCTCAACCATTCACTACCTTTAAATTGGTTGGTTGATTCTCCACTTATCAAAATGTTATAAGAAGTTGTAATTATACATTACTCAATCCATTTCTTGAATTATATTGGGAAACCTAAAAGCTTCTATTGTGTGCAAAATAAGTCCCCAATTAATAGCGTTGAATGCCCTATGAAAATCAATTTTGATGGCACAATTCTTAAGTGAATTCTTTCTATTATAGCTTTAAAACATTTCTTGTGCTAAAAGGATTTTTTTTTCCTATTTGCATGCTTTAAATGAATGCACCTTGAGATTGAATAATACAGTATTTGAGAACTTGTTTTAACCAGGATACTAATGTCTTTGAACGATTTTGTATAAAGTGGTACAACATGAAATTAGTCTGAAGTCTTTGAGAGAAGATGGATTTATGATTTTAAGGACGAAGCTAATGATTTTTTTTAATTCCCTAATCATTTTTCCTCTTTAAAGGATCCAAGAATTTCCATATCTGTTGTGTTGATTAATCTGATTAGAAAGTCAACTTCTTCTGTTATAATCTACTTAGATATTATTAATCTTAAGCCTTGTGTAGATGAGAAACATATGAGTACTAATTGTGTCTCAAAAGTATTCGTAGGCCTTATGTTTGATATCCTATGTTTGAGCTCTTTCTCCATTCTCCTTTAGTAAAGAGGATAATTTATTGATTTTTCTCCTTGACAGAACTGCTTTATGGAAGAAACTTATGTTCCTATCCCCATCATTGAGCCATTGCTTTCTTGATTTTTACATCAGTAGGGAGTTATGCACTTCTAGAACTTTTGTGTAATTATACAAAGCAATGTTCTCCTCTTCTAGCTTTAACATATCTGTTAAAGAGGTTAAAATTATTTTGAATCTGACTAAGCTTTGCTCTAGCTTTCATTATACCATACTAAATATTGTTGTATTATTTCTATTAAGGGCCTTTCGCACCTCCCTCACCATTTGAAGTTTTCTGGCATCAATGTAAGCTTTGCATCCTTGAAACTATGAGTTTATTCCCTTCTAATAGCCGTCAACCCCAACTAAATGATTGTTAAATTGGAAAGGAGCTCTTCTTTAGTATATTGTGGACAAGTTTTGAATCCTATAGGTGAAGGTAGTCTTACTATGAGAGAATTTATCTAACTATATATCATTCACTAACAAATACCCTATCACTTTTCTTTTATTGTAATGAAATTGATGATTTGTAATGATTTGCCAATTGTTACTTAGGAAATCTTGCTTCTTACAATTATTAGTTTTTAGTTTTGTCCCCAAAAGGCCTATTGTCATAGGTTTTATTTAATAAAAGAAGTCTCTAGCTGTTGAGGCTATTCAAACCCCTTATATTCTAGTGAAGATGAATGTTAAGAGAGGATTATTTGCTTGGAGTCCTTAGCTCTGTTTTGTTGCAGATTTGATGAGAGGAAATTTTATGTAACTTATTTAAAATTTTAAAGAGAAATTGACTGGGAGTAAGATACCTTGAATCAATCTTGTCTTTCATTTTGAACAGTTTACTCATTAAATGACTTATTCATAATACAAGATTTGTGAATCATCTATAAATTTACCTAATGTAGAAACATAAAGGATATTTGTATTTCTTAACTTTTCATATGAAGAACTTGGAATATCTGTCAAATAATATATATCAAAGTTATAAAATGTAATAAAAGTATTTGCAAAGTTACAGAGTAAATTTTAAATTATTAACTGACCACATTTTTTTGATCGGTAATCACCAAGCAAAAGGGTTGTTTTTTCGGCGGCCTTGATGTCTCCAATTCCAAATTCTGTTTTCAATTCAAGCTGTGTGTAGCGTGTCTAAGCATTTAAGATTGAACCAGAGGCTATGACGATGAAAAGGATAAGAGAGTTGTACAGGTCATTCACGTTTGCCACCGTTCAATATGCGTGGTGACGAGGCCTCTATACGTATCCTTCATTACATATCGGCCAATCATAATTTATTCCTACTTTGTTTTATATGTGTCATTTCTGCATTAGCAAAGCCTAGATAATCATTCTTTTATTCTAATTCAAACCAAAAAAAAAAAAGCTATACTCAAGGATCTCTTTGTTTTATATAGGCCTTAAAAAAGTAACATGACTCGTAAATATGATTTACGAAACAAGGAAATATAAGAACCTATATTTCTAAATTTGAGAAGAAAAAGTGAAATTTGCAAAGGGAAGTTGTCAGTCTACAATGAAGAGAGATTTGTAATTTTAAATATAAAATTTACCAAGTAAAATATAAAGAATTTTCTTTCCATTTTCATTTTAGGCTTTGTAAATTATTTTTTTAAAAGGTTTAATTTGTAGATTTCGTTTTTTTAATCAATAAGAGGTACAGTTGTTATTTTTTAAATGTGTATGGAGTACTTCTTGAACCTATACAATAACTTATCAATTTTATGAGTCAGTACTTAAAATTAAATAATAGCATCTCGTAAGTATTAGCCCAAAAAATCGATTAAGCTCCGGTGGAAGTATTTATTAGTTTTAGACTTTTAGAATGTTGGCTCGACGGAGTTTTTCCTTAATTTAAGTTGTTATTTGAAACTTCAAATTCTTAAAATTTTTAATTGCTTGAATTTTTCAAAAATAAGACAATTCTAACCTAAGAGCTAATGTTTTAAATAACCTCGTCCAACCAGTTAAGGAAACCTCTTATCCGGAATGTGTTGAACGTTGACTAGAATACATAACTCAAAAACGTTTTGGCTTGTGTTTAAAGGTAAAGCACACATTTCATACAGTTTGGTGCACAAGTACATATGTGATCATGTGGGTTGAGCCTAGTTTAGCTCCACACCTACTAGATTTTATGTTCATGAAATTTTACATTGAAAAGTATAATTTTAATGATAGTGTAAGCAAGTGGGCACAATGTATAACAAAAATAACAAAGTTTAGATGAATATCAATATATATATATACACCACCCTAAACGAAAGCAAATATAGAAGGCTAACACCTAAGACAAGATATATAAATTAGGGAATTGCAAAAATATTAATAGATTTAAAATAGTAAATGCTATTTTGTGATAAGTAGGATCTTATTATTACCTCCGATCAGCAGAATGAGGCCATGGTCAACTATAATTACGTACGAGTAGCATAGATCTTGCTTCCTCCTTCGTCCCCACACCAATGGCTCAACTTGGAGCTTCAATAAGATGTGATGTTTTATAATCACATTAATAAACAAAAATTAATTGGTAGCAGCTAGTGAGTTTAGGATAAATGTAGATTAACTCCGTGTAGGATAGCGGCGGCTGACAAAGCCTAAACAGTACAGGTTTTAGGTCCTCTCTCAAAACCGCCCAAAGATTTAATTTGTCGTTGTGGACAAGAAGCAGGTGCCCATCCCCCCTCACACGTTGAACCATTTTGACTCATTATTACTTATACCACGCAATAAATATGGAAGTGGCTAATTCTTCCCATAACTGTTGGACACTTGTAACCTCAAATGACATAAAGTTCCAACACGTAAATCCGTGTGCCATCCTTTTCTGCTTTTTGGGATCTCTATTTTCATGTATATATTACAGAAACATCCAGTGCAGGCCCTACAGTCAGACTCTGGTCGGTCATAAAAGGACGCTTGAAGACTTACTTTCCTTCTTACTTCTGAGAATTTCAGTTAGACCTTGTAACCTCTTCATATCTGTACAACTCAAATATATCCTTTCTTTTTTTTCATAATGGGCCGTCTTACAAGCAACAAATTCGACACCAAACAGGAGCGTATCAGTCCTCTCCTTTAAGGACTCCAACCCTTCCATTTAAATCACCGCTTCTCATGCCATCGATCCTCCATAAACTTCAAAACCCATATCTCTTAACTCTTTTCCTTTCCTCTGTTTCTTAATAAGTTCATAACTATCTATAAATTCCATAAATCATGTGTCAGTTACCTTCATCTACTCAATCTTACAAATGCAACTTGAAACCATCGACCAAGGTACACGAAACCGACATGGAAAATCCATTAATCCCCTGGAACCCAACATCCCACCTAAATCCGGAGAAATCCCATCTCGCTCTTGCAGTCAAAGAAGCCAAATGTATAGCCAACATAGCTCTCCCAATGATACTCACTGGTTTAATGCTCTATTCTCGCTCCATGATCTCCATGCTCTTTCTTGGCCGTTTAGGTGAGCTTGCCTTAGCTGGTGGTTCTCTAGCAATTGGGTTCGCAAACATCACCGGTTACTCAATTCTTTCCGGCCTTGCCGTTGGCATGGAACCAATTTGCGGCCAAGCTTTTGGTGCCAAAAGATATAAACTTCTTGGTCTAACCTTGCAAAGAACGATTCTTCTGCTTATATTGACGTCAATACCTATAGCTTTTTCATGGTTCAATATGAAAAACATTCTTCTTTATTGTGGCCAAGAACGTGATATAGCCACGGAAGCACAATCCTATATTCTTTATTCTCTCCCTGACCTTGTTGCCCAATCCATTTTGCACCCTTTGAGGATATACCTTAGAAGCCAATCAATAACTCTGCCTCTTACATATTGTGCAATTCTTTCTATTCTTCTCCATATACCTATAAACTACCTTCTTGTTTCAGTACTCAATCTAGGAATCAAAGGTGTTGCATTAAGCGCTGTCTGGACTAATTTCAATCTGGTAGGATCATTGATCATTTACGTTATGCTCTCTGGCGTATACAAGGAAACTTGGGTTGGGATTTCCTTGGAGTGCTTGAAAGGGTGGAAATCGTTACTGAACTTGGCTATTCCAAGCTGCATTTCGGTTTGTTTAGAATGGTGGTGGTATGAGTTGATGATTTTACTATGTGGTTTGTTGATAAATCCAAGAGCTACTGTTGCTTCAATGGGGATATTAATTCAAACAACGGCTTTGATATACATTTTTCCATCTTCATTAAGCTTTGGTGTATCTACCAGAGTTGGAAACGAACTAGGTGCCAACAATCCAAAAGGAGCAAAACTTGGTGCTATGATCGGTCTGTCTTCAAGTTTTGTCCTAGGATTCTGTGCATTGTTATTTGCAGTGATGATGAGGAAAACATGGGCAAGCATGTTCACGCAAGACGCAGAGATTATTGCATTGACTTCAATGGTTCTGCCTATAATTGGCCTCTGTGAGTTAGGGAATTGCCCCCAAACAACAGGTTGTGGGGTTTTGAGAGGGACTGCTAGGCCTAAATTGGGTGCAAACATCAACTTGGCTTGCTTCTACATTGTTGGCATGCCTGTGGCCATTTGGTTATGTTTTTATGCTGGCTTTGACTTCAAAGGACTTTGGCTTGGTCTACTAGCCGCCCAAGGATCATGTGTTGTGACCATGTTGTTCGTTTTGTTGCGAACCGATTGGGAACTGCAAGCCCTCAGGGCCAAGGAACTCACCGGAAATGCCGCAACTGCTGATCACCATGCCATTGATACTAAAGTTTCATCCGAGTATAGTTTATTAGTTTGAATGTTGATTTAATTAGAAGGGCAAGCAGGTGACATCTCAAATTGGATTATATAGTTTATTCATTAATTTTTGATTCTGTACAGGAGTTGGAAGGACCGAAAATTGATATCATAAAAACTTATACGAAAACGCTGATTTTCTTAAAGACTAACATTTTGCGCTGGAAGTAGTTTACTTGGTATTGTCTTATTGTTTGGTTGGCTGTCTGTTTGAGGAAAGTGTCCGAACGATCCAATTGGAGAAAGGTTAAGGTTGCTGTCCGCGTTTGTGGAACTGTCCTCCACTGTTGCACACAAGCAGAAGTGCGTTATTAATTGACATAATGGCGCGTGGAAATTGCCTAGTCAACCTTTGCAACTGCCGACTTCGTAAAAGACTCGACTCGCCCTTCCTATTCTTGGCTTTGGATATCGTCATTGGTTAATCCCCTAAAGAATGAATTTAACGAAAGCAGCCAAATTACTGATTCAAAAAAGTAAATCACTGAATCATAAACAACAAAGTTATCGGATGCAAGTATCAATGCGTTAATTTGGTCAATTGGAATCTTAAAGTTTAAGAATAACTATTGGCATAAGCTTCAAACACCCCAAAAAAAAATGATAATAGGACCAGCTCAGCCTTATCCGAGTTCAACGGGCTAGGCCTTAGTTAACCGAGCCTCAATTAAGAATTCAGGTCCTATTTTTAAAAGAATTTGGGCTTCAAATAGGGTTAGGTCTCAGATTATCTAGATCTAGCCCGACCCGAAGTTCAATAAGTAATAATAAAAAGATGTTATTTTAAAACTTTAATTAAAAATAATTTGGGCCTAGCTAAGTCAGACTCGGACCTAATTGGGCCTAAACTCAGGCCTACTATCTTGGACGTCATTAGGCCTCAGGCCGATTGTGATCCAAAAAAAAAAAAAGGTAAATAGTACGTGCTTCGCCTATCATAAAATGAATTTGTATAACACAAAAAAGAAAGAAACATGTAGCAAAAACATAGATACTAGTTAGCACCTAAATTTTGATTCATTGAGATAGATTTAAGCCCACAAAATTGTTATTAAATACATTTTTGCAAAGGAATAACTATTTAATGAGTATTACGTTTTAAGAAAATTTTTATGATCAATTTATATTTCTGCTATGTTGAATTTTCCTACTCAAAAAGAAATTCAATGTATTGTTTGTACAATATGGTTGGAAAATATATGAATTTTGTTTAATAATACTGTGCTATTTAATTAGGGACCTTACGTATATAAGGTTTGTTTTTTATTATAATCAAAATTATGAGATTATATAAACTAAATTATTGTGCTACGTTGATTTCGTCATACTAATTAGTTGGCCTTGTCGTGTACATTATGAGGTTGAATTTCTAATAGAGGATTGCACTTTTTTAGTTTTTAGTTCCATAGTCTCACTGTCTTGCAGTACTCAAATATCTAAGTAACTAACGCATGGGCTTAAGCATTTATACCTGAATTTGGCATCTATATCGGAATCATCATCAGAACTCTTCTTAGAGTCTTTGCTCATCTATTTCAGCCTCTACCTCAACTTGGAAACCACAATCAATCTACTTCCCACCGCAATTGCTCCTTCTCCCCATCTTTTATGAGGTTTTATTCCGAGTGGCAATCATATGGCAGCCTATTACCATTTGGCACTCACCAAACTCTAATCTTTTGATGATATGATTTGTAGGAGTAATTATGGAGAGCGACACACTTTCACCACGTCAGTATATTAAATTGAAGGGATTAACCGACAAAAATTGAACGAGTAGATCATATCAGTGTCATCACCCTAATTCATTACTTTTTGAGTTTTATGTGCTTGACTGTGGAATATGAATTCTTGAAGTTTACTTGAGTAGGAGTCAGAACAAAGTGGGTATGTAGTTTGGGTGCAGTCTGAACTTAACCTATGAACATATAAATATACCAGTATCTTGTTAAAACTTTGAAATTTTCTATAAATGAATCTATCTTCAGCCATTAATAATTGATTATTGCCGTAGATTACTGGTTAGACCTGAAACCAATTTAGACTGAATGTACAATCCCTTTAGGAGCTTCACTCATTCTAATTTAGGGACCAAGCACATAACCATTTGATTGTATGTTAGACTGTAGAGAATTAATTGTATTCTGTGCAAAGCTAATTATGTAATTAGTTAGAGATTAGTTACAGGATTAGTTACACTAGTTGTATATATTTAGACCCTTGTACAATGATAACAAGTGCGTTAAATGAAAATCATTCTGTTTGGCATCTTCTTTTCCTTATATTTCATTTCTTAACATGGTATCAGAGCAAAAATCTACGATCTGATTCAATCTTTTTTCATTTTTTCATTCATCATTCATTCTTTTTCATGATGGTTTCTCCATCTATTTCTGAATCTACGATTCAATCACCTCTCACAATTGATTTCACGAATCCCCTTTACCTTCATCCCTCTGACACTCCAAGCACCGTTCTCGTTTCACATCAGCTCACTGGCCCTAGAAATTATTGTGTTTGGAGCCATTCGATGAGGATCGCTCTCTTGGCAAAAAACAAACTAGGTTTTGTTGATGGCACATTTCCTTGCTCCGATCTAGCTACAGAGCTTCATGGTCACTGGGCTCGCTGTAATGCTCTTGTTTTATCTTGGATCATCAACACTGTCAGCTCTCAGCTCTTTGCTGGAATCGTCTTTGCTTCAAATGCTGCAACTGTCTGGAAGGATTTGAAGGAAAGGTTTGATAAGATTGACGGATCTCCGATCTATCACCTTCATCGAGCTATTGCGACTCAAACTCAAGGAACTTCAACTGTCTCTGCTTATTTCTCTAATCTCATATTGCTTTGGGATGAGTATAATGTACTTGTACCACTTTCTTCATGTGCTTGTGAACAGGCTCAACAGTACACTCAACACTTGATGCAGCAATGATTATTTCAATTTCTCATGGGATTGAATGATTCATATACAAATGCTCGCAGCCAAGTCCTTCTTATGACTCCTCTGCCATCAATCAATCATGCCTATTAAATGATTTTAAAGGATGAATCTCAACGTCAGCTTACAAGTAGTGTGTATCTCCCTTCAGAACCAACTGCTCTCTATTCATCCTCTTCATCTGGATCATCTAAGAAGAAGTACACTGGCGTTTGTGATCATTGTAAAATGAAGAGGCATAGTATTGAATCATGTTATAGACTCATCGGTTTTCCAACTGATTTCAAATTCACTAAGAAGAAAAGGCCTGTTGCAAACAATGTCACTCTCTCTGAGGAATTCACTGAGGATGATCCACCAGTACAGCTAGCTGCTCAAGTTCAACAGGTTTCATCTTCCTCTGTTCAAGCTGCTCCAATGTTTAATGCTGAGCAATATCAACAGATTCTTAATCTCTTGAACAAGGATACTACAATCACTGCTACAGCTCATATGGCAGGTACATCCCCTTCATCAAGAACAGTTCACTGGATCCTTGACACAGGGGCCTCTAACTGTAGCGCCCCCCTCACCGCAGGGTACACATTGGGACGCCCATAAGTCGCACCGACACGTAACCCACGATAAAGGTGCACTACCGAACAAACCCACTAAAATCCACATGGCATCGCAATAATAAAACCACAATATATATAACAATCCTGATACAATCGTCCACAGCAGAATAGACAAGTCTATCAGTCCCCTAAGCAAAACTAAAAAAAAAGGAAACTGATACAAAAGTCTATACTAAGTCATCCTCAAAATCTTCCCAGCTGACCGACCTGTGAGCCATCGCTTCTCTTGCCAGCCCGCTCGCACGGCAGGAAAAGACTATCTCCGGAGCTAGGAGTCTACTCTAACAATCCTGAAAAATAGGTTGCAATTTTGGATGAGTTTGCGAACTCAATGAGAAACCATCATCGATGGTTCACTCAAATCAGGCATTACGCATATTGCGTACAGCATAGCAGTAATATTCGAGTATCTTATAACAATTCACAATAAATCATGCCATCACATAATTCAGTAATCACCACAAATCAGTTAATCATGCATATGCAGTGCATATGTGACTCTTTCCAGTTATTCAGTGTTGTGCCCAAGTGCTCAGTCAGTATTCAGTAATCAGTGGACGCGTCAGGGATAAATCCCCTCGGGCT
>JAOTAZ010000220.1:27923149-27939856 GCA_025629785.1 Erythroxylum oxycarpum | reverse complement strand
GAAATTATTAACAATTTATCAAATCATTCGAAACAATAAAATCTAACCTTTGTAAACATTTTCATAATTTCAGAAATTCTCGTAATTTATTAAACATTTAAAACTTGTAACAATTCTTCAAAAACATTCGAAATTAATAAAAATTCGATACTTTCTTTCTTTCACTTTCTTGAGTTTTCAAGAACACAAATTTAGCTTATAATTCAAAATATAAACATGGTACCCACCTCATATCCTTGCTTGAAACTTGTAAAAAGTTTCAGTTTCTCCAAAGCCTCACTTAAAATCCCTAATTCATGACATGAACCCTAATTGATAACCATCCAAAATTGAGCAATTCGAACCATGTAATCTCCAAAAATGACTTGAGAAAACATAAACCCATGACATTTCCAAGCTATCTAAACCATAAACTCATTAAAAACTCAAAGATCAAAAATCATCTTTTACCTTAATCTTCTCCATCTTCGGATTTTCTTAGCTTGGAAGGAAGCTCTTGTCCTCTTCCATCTTTTCCCTTTTGAATCAAAGAAAAATCTTGCTTGAAACCTAAAAAAATCTGAAACCCTAGTTCTTTTCTCTTCTTCTTTCTTCTTCTCCATCCAAAAGCTTGCTTCCTCTCTTCTCTCTTTTTCTTTTGCTCTTTCTTTCCTTAAGTGTCGTGCTTCCTTCATGAAAAATGACAGCCCCTTCTTCATTCACTTAATGATAGCCAAAAGACCAAAAAGCCCTTCCTTGTAAGCCTTGTAACTTAACTCTTTAAGTGATCTTCCAAATTTGCCCCTAAAGCTCATTTTAATTCATGCTTACTTTAGGACATTTTTCTAACCATCAAATTAACGGAATTTGCTAAAACTTCCTTCTAGAGAAATGTTCCTCATTGTCTAAATTTCATAACGCCACCAAAATCATTTAATTTGGTGCAGTACTCCAAAAGTTATGCTCCAAACGTTTTAGACTATTCTTATGCTAAAATATTTTCCAGTAATTTACTTCCATCCAAAAATTGACATTCTTAAAGACTAAATTGAAACTCACTTCCTTCAGAACATTTGTAGCCTTATTTCTCTAGTTTAATCCAAATCAAGAATCACCTCATTTGGATGACTAGAGTAGAAATTATCACTAAAATACTTTCAGCACTTACAAATCCAAAACTAAACACTAAACTCAACTTCAATTTAGAAATTGAAAATCTTAGGGGCTAAATTGGAATTTAGTTCCTTCATATGATTTGTAGCCCCAAGTCTCTATTTTATTTTTCCACAAGAATCAGTTCAATCAAATCTCCACAGATCAAGAATTTCTTAAAAGACTAAACCATGTTCAGAAAATTATCTAACTCACTTTGATTAAATTAATCACCCTTAATTTAATCTAAAAAATTTATAAATTTCCTGTGAAGATGTAGATAATTGTCTTAGGAATCCAACGCTTCAAAAACCAAGTCAATCGAATGTCGGACGGAAAAGTTATTAGCAAAAGATTAAACAAAGGTCAGATTAGGGAGGCAATAGCCCATTCAGAAGAACAAAAACGACGTCGTCCGCAAGGGAAAGAAACGGTGTTGCATGGAGACCGAACGGCAGTGTCACACGCGGGAGCGCGGGTGCTCGCCCTCGCGAGCGCTTACGATCGCTAGCCACTCGCCGGGGCGAGGCGTTCGCCCTCGCGAGGGCGGCGCCTGGAACTCCAAAAATCATAACTCTTGATTCCTAACTTCAAATTTGACAAATTTGGTATCAATAAAAAGCTTAAGGGAAGCTCTACAACTTCCTTGAAGAACTAAAAAATCAGTTCCATCTTTAAAAGGGTCAAAAACCCAATCAAACTTTCTGTCCAATTAATAAATCCCTAAACAAAGACTCAAATTTGAAAATTTATAGCTTTCAACTCCAAAATCCAAACATGTCATACTTTATATCAATGCAAAGATCAAAAAGTCACCTACAACTTTCATGAAGGACAGAAAAATCAATTTGGCCTCTAAGGGAGTCAAAAACCACTTCAAAGTTTTTGTCTACTAATAATCATTCTAAAATAGTAACAGAAAACTTCTAAAAATCATAACTTCACATTCCATGGTCCAAAAATTGCATACTTTACATCAATGGAAAGATCAAGACATAATCTAAAACTTTCATGAAGCACTTAAAGGCAATTTCAACCTCTAACTAGGTCAATTTTTCACTCAAAGATTCTGCCCTGTTAAACATCACCTAAGCAAAATCCAAACTTTCAAATTTCATATCTTCCAATTTTCACATCCAAAAATTGCGTACTTTATGGCGATAAAAAGCTAGGAATATAAGCTACAACTTTCATGTAGACCACTTACTCCAATTCAGACCACAGTTGTGCGACGATTGGCCTCAAAATACAGTATACCTAAATTTACACTTATGGACATTTTGACAACACAAAGTAAAATAATACTTACCTTTGACTGATCATAACTTTCACTCCTGATATCGAAAAATATCAAAATTTATGGCGATAGAAAGCTTTCAACATAAGCTACAAGTTTCATGAAAATCATTTTATTAAATTTTGCCTAAATCAAAAATTCAACTCTCTACTCCAAAAAGTCAAACTTTCTCAATTTTTCATATCCTCACACTTTCACTCTTTATTTCTTAATATCAACTTCCATTTCAATCAACTCATTCACTTTACTCTCATAATCCATACAAATCTACTCAAATATCAAAGCCATCAAAACTAATTGATTTTTTTCTCATTAATTTTCTTAAAGCACAAATTTATCTATAACATAATACATATACAAAAACACTCATCAATTTCATTTAATATTTCTAAATTCCACTAAAAGATCGGGGTCCTAACAACATTTATGTAAAAATAGTTTATATTTAGCACAATAAAGAAGCACTTTTTGATTAATGATAAAGCTTTTTGGTGAGACATTAAAAGCTTTGGTCCTCTGCTTCTTGTTTATTTATATGCTTCTGCTTACAATCTTCCTGCCCTGAAAGTTCAATCACATTAATTGCAAAAATAGAGTGGTCATTATAGGAGTGCTTACTAACATCAAAAATATTGAAACAAGTAACTTCTCTATCGAATTCCATCGTGACACTCACGAACATTTATCTTAGTTTGGGTCGTGTTGAGAAAAGGCCTTCCTATCAAGATAGCTAGTGGGTTATAGGAAGTTTCATCATTAATTTCAATCACTTAAAAGTCAGCAGGAAACATTAGTTCATTTACCTACACAAGCATATCCTCAATCACCGCAACTGGGTGAACGTTAGAATGATAAACCAATTGTATAGTAACATTAGTTTCTTTTAATGTCCTAGATTTAAAGAAGCATATGAACGGGGCATAACATTAATCGATGCTCCTAAATCTAACATGGCCTGTTTAATTTTGGTGTTACCAATTTTGTAAGGACTAGTAAAAAATGCCTAGGGTCCTTACATTTAGGAGGTATTTTCTTTTTAAAAACTACAAAAATAGTTTCACTCATCCTAATCATTTCATTCCCTTTTAACTTTCACTTGTTTGTACACAATTCCTTGAGGAATTTTTCATAACTTAGCACAGTTGCATACGCGATCGTGTATCCAACCATGTAAGTCCAAAATGTGTCTTCCAATTGCATACACGGTCGTGTAAGTATATGCACACCCATGTATCTCCCAAGTTTTGCTGAATTGTTGTTCTTCTTATGATTTCTTGTTCAATCCTCACCCTAATCCATTTCCTTCTTGTTCCATAAGGGTAATTGAGTTTGAACATTAAAATGTTGGCAACTCATTTTAGCTTTTATGCTTCCAAATTGTACCTAAAATCAAATATGAACTAAAATGAGTATCTTAAATATTTCACAACAATAATAACTAAGTGTTAAGAATTGAATGCATAAATAATTAAGCAAACATCAAATACTTAAATAAATATATGGGTACTTATTAGAAACTAAGTTCACTGAACTAGCCCAATTATGAGAATCCTAAATGTATATTACTATATTCTAATACTAATTATAACCTATTCTATTTAGGATAACTCAATTGATAGCACTTAAATATATTAGGAACTTTATAGACACAGTTAAGTAAGTCAATAAATGATTCTTCTCTTTAAAATAATTAGAAATAATGTACCATTCTTCTTTATTAATAATGGCCTAAGAAATTCTCTGGTTAGATTGAATTAAGATTTGAAAATTTTATTTTCAAATATCAATTACATATTAACTACTAATTAGTAAAAAGGAACGTAATTAGATTGAAATAGAGTAAAAACTAATTCCATACTTTATTTCTAACTAAAAGATTGGATGATGAAATGATTAATTATTCATTATAACCATGCATGGATAGGTTAAGTCAAACTATTTTGAAATTCCAAATATAGATGGTCATGACATGTTATTAAACGTTAATCTTGATCTATAACTGAAATTTCTAATAAAATTTTAAAAAAATGTATTCATTGAGTGGGTGAGCCTTCAAGAAGGTCACAGGTTCAAGTCACAAAAATAGCCTATTTGAAAAATACAAAAGGAAGACTACATACAATTGATGACCCTTACAAAGTGAGGAGCCTTTTGCACTGAAGTTTGCCCTTATTTTCTTATTCATTAAAAGTTATTTTTTAAAAGAGTAAATTTTATTAGGAATTTTTTTAAATTATAGCTTATTTTTTAATATTTTAAAGTGTTAAATTGAATTGGTTATTACATCAATAATTATAATTAAGTACAGATTTAAAGGGTTTTCTTTCGTAACTTGATCATGTTAGACATAATTAGTATGATAAGATTATATTAATTTTAATGAGACATATATTTCTAAAATTTTGAATTCTTCAAGTAAATATTAAGTACACATTTAGATCGTCTTCCCTTTCATCATCTATCAATAAAATTATAGTTATTTTATTATAGGACTTATTGAGCAAGCTCAAAGCCCCTTTTATATGAATATATTTTATCTTAAATTAATATGTCTCACTTAACTAAATTTTTATAATTTGATAGAATAAAATTTTGATCATATGAATTTAGAGGTAAGGTTAGGAATAATGTATAAGATATATTTTAGTAAAGAGTTGCCACTGAATAGATTAAGAAATCATATAAAATGTCATTGGTAAAGTTGTTGTTTACCTAATTTAAATTTAATTAATTTGTGAAAGAAACTAAAGATCAAATTAGTTTGAATGGGATCCTCGCCTATGACAAGTTATTTGATAACTTTTTGATTTAATAGTAAGGAATATTATTTTGAATAAAATAGTGGGATTAATCAACTATTTATTAAAGTCCTTATTTTATTTGATTTAATGATGACTAATACTTTCTCTTTTATATCTTTTTAGTTATTAGATAAAATAAGTAGCAATCTGTCATTGAGGAGCATCGTAAATGATAACAAGCTTACTAAACCTAAATTTTTAGACTAGTTCACAGCTGTAAAATTATTCTTCACAACTAATGAAGTTTGGGGGAGAGATATCAATTTCATATTGATAATGTTGCACAAGCTACATATGTGATGCTAACCAATATGTCTCATGAGCTTTTGATGCAACATGAGAATATGGATGCTCCTACTATAAATTTTACATTTCTATAAGTTGTTTGGTGTACAAAATAGGGTAGAGAAATATCAAACTTCTATAATGTTATATTGTTGCAAAATGGGGAAAGGATTTTCAATGGAGACGACAATTAGGTTTTCTCATATTGAACATCTCAAGCATCCGTTCAATTTATTTTTCTTGTGACATCCACATCTTTTCAGCATTCCTATCACAAATGATCTCTATAACTAAATTTTATTTTGTAATACCCAAATCTTTCATGTTAAAGGACTTGGACAAATCCCGTTTCAACCTGCAAATCATGTCAACATCTTGGTCTACTATCAACATATCATCTACATATAAAAAAGGGGTGATGAAGTTAACACTAGAAAATTTTCTAAAATACATATAAGAATTAACTAATGTTCTCTTATAGCCATTAATAGTTGTAAAAAATCAAATTTTGACGACTCGTTATTTGAGTTCTAGATCCAAGCTAGCAAATAGACCTAAACAATGTGTATCGATGTGATCTTGACCACTCTTCTTCAGTTTACACACTAAGTCCTTTTCCCTCTAATTTAAAACCCGAACTGCTCTATATATATCTCCTTGTTCAAGTTGCCATATAAGAAGGTAGTTTTTACATCAAGTTATTCAAGTTCAAGGTCTAAGCTAGCAACTAGACCTAAATAATGTGTATATACGTGATCTTGACCACTGGTGAAAAGATCTCATCAAAATCCTTATTTTTTATTGTATCCCTTTACCACCAATCTCGCCTTACACTTTCCAACTTGTCACCATCTTTCTTGATCTTTAACACCCATTTATTTTTCAATGTCTTCTTATTTTTTGAAAGTTTTACTAACTTTTAAGTCTTATTCTTCTTAAAAGAATCCATTTTCTCTTACATTGCCTTAAGCCAAGAGTCTTTGTCTTTAAGTGACTACACTTCTTATAAATTCTTTAGTTTCCCCTCAATAGTGACTAGGAAATATTCGAGATTTGGGTATCTTATCAAAGGCTTCTTATCTCTAGCTTTCCTTCAAAGTTAAATATCTTCAAACACTTAAGTACATTGTTTCCTTTATAATAATCATGAAACTCTTCTACATCTTTCATAGGATGGGGCTTAAGTGACTAATAACCATTTAGTTGCACCTGATCATAATCATCTTGTGTTTGCTTATATCCTTTGCCTTCTGCACCTATAGGCTGATCAATGAAATTAAGAATAGAGGAAATATTTGCAGTTCCAAAAGATAAACTACTACAAGTATTATTGCCTTCTTAGACGAGTTCTACATGCATCTTATGCTTATAGAAGGCTATATCTCTGCTTTTGACAACCTTCTGTTTTTATATATAATATAGCCTATACTCAAATTCCTCATCATCATATCCAACAAATATACAAGGAGTAGTTTTTGAATCAAGGTTTGATCTCTAATCCTTTGGTATATGCTTAAAAGCTTTACATCTAAATACCTTTATAAGCAAATAAGTCAGATCAATCCCTTTCCATACCTCTCAGGAATATCAAGATCCAAAGGGATTAAAGGAGTTCTATTGATCAAATATACAGTAGTTATAATCGCTTCACCGAAAAGACTTAGATAATTTAGAAATTCAAAAGGAAATGAATCTTCTCTATAATAGTTCTATTCGGCAACATCATTGTGTTTTGAGATACCATGTTTTGTCTTCTCATGTATTATGCCATATCTTGCACAATAGTTCTCAAACTCTTTAGAGGTTTACTCATTTCTATTGTTAGTTCAGAGACACTTCAACTTTCTCTCTATCTCCCCCCTTCTACTATAGCATGAAATTTTTGAAAGATCTCAAAAATTTGGCTTTTTTTTTAGTATATAGACTCAAGTCTTACTTGTAGCATCATTTACAAAAGTAATAAAATATTTATTACCTCTCAAGGACTTTACCTCACTAAGACCATACACATCAAAGTACACTAGCTCCAACTTAGCCTTCCTTCTGGTAGACCTTTTATGGAAAGACACTCAATGTTACTTTTTAGCTAAGCAATAATCACACGGGTTAAGAGAAACAATAGTTTTTACAGGGATAAGATATTTTTCGACTATCAATTTTTCCCTTTCTCACTAACATTTCCCAATCTATACTGCTACAAATCTGAAGAAGTGTTATCTTTAATGCCATGTAGTTCTCTAGTGAACACATTTAAGTGTATCTCATATAGTGTGCAGTATAATCCACCACAGGCAATTGCCATTGCTCCTTTAGATAGCTTCCATTTGTCATCCCCAAAGATGTGTCAGTACCCTTCATAGTCAAGCACATCTACAGACAATAAATTAAGGCGCAAGTTAGGAACATGTCGAACACTTTTAAAGGTCAATATGCAACCAACATCGGTGATGTCACTCATGCTGATGATGCTAATAGAGTTTTGATTACCCATCTTCATACTTCCAAAATTACTACTTTTATAATTGATGAAGTTATTCCCTCTTTAATTAGTAGGAAGCTTATGATCATTAAGCCATTTGGAAATTGAGTGACTAATATGAAGGCACTCATTGGTTGTACAAATCACTGACACCTTATCATTTATACTTGAGACTATTACTGTAGTGTTATTGTTGTCTCCGTCTTTCTAGTTATCTTGCCTCTTTTAGTATTTATTTCATTTGTAACAAAACTTCTTCAAATCACCAAGTTTAGTGTAGTGATGACATGTCCTTCTCTCCTTACCGCCTCTAGACTTAGACTTATTTTTGTACTTGCCAGGCTCTTTCAGACCTTTACTTCTTCCTCTATTATCTACTGTAAGAGCTTGTACGTTGTCAACACCAGTCTTCTTCCTTATAATCTCTTCATTGAATATGCTCTCTTTGATTACAAACGAAGAAAACACACCATCTAGAGTAGGCTTACTGATGATCACTACCAAAGTTTTCCGACTATTTAGCAAGGAACATAGCAAGAACAAAGCTTGTAGCTTATTATCAAAGATAATCTTCATATTGGTTAGTTTGTTGATGATATTATGAAAACCATTGAGACACTTAGACAATGATTTTCTACCTTTAACTTTAGGTTTACAAGTCTTTTGATCCATGAGGCCTTGATGTGAGCAGTCTTCCTCTCATAAAAACCCATCAATTTCTTCCCCAACTCAAAAAAATCAACCTCTTAAGATATGTAGTTGAATAAGTTGATTTCAATCCATTGTCTAATAGTTTTTAAAGCTTTTTCATTTTGTCTTTTCTTAGCCCTTATCTTTCATCTACTGTAGTTTAGACTTCCATAAATAAACGTGTCTTTCATAAATAACTCTAATTCAACAGTTGCTTTAATTCACCCAATCTTCATTCCTTTCAATCCCCTATAGCCTATATATAATGGTATTAATTAGACAAATGTCAATAAAATGAGACCGTACTCATAATAATTTTATGAGACCGTACTCATAATAATTTTATTGCAAAATTTTGCTACTTTCAATTAGTCACAATTTCCTCCTTGCTTAACTATCTAAGAATGATATTATGTTTCTCCTCACGCAATAACAAAAAGACATATGGCATCAGAAGTAGATTATTGTCGGTTGCATGATTAACACTGAACATTATTGCATAGCTTTATCATTCATTTTGGCAACTAACTCCATAAGAGGCATATAATCTCTCAGGCTTCCTGTCTTGGTGAAATGGATAAGATCTCCACTAGTTTTGTCTCCTTATGCTATAAAGTTAAAGAGTGGCGTGTGCTGCTGTACGATGGGAATTAAATTAGGTTTTCTGTAATCAAATGATCATCCACTCTGTAATTTATATGCTATTTCCTCCCGCCAAAGTCAAGCCGACGTTTCTGTGTTGATCTCACGCTCCTCTCATTCTTCTTATTTTCACCGGGTTCAGAAACGCACTAACGATCACTGCTGATGATATCTCACAGACAATAAATGATTGAAAAGAGGTGCTTTGATACGCGTGAAGGTCCCGTCCCAAAGCCAGAATGTATTATTTGTTCCACCATTAGTTACCACTCAATATGTGCTAATAAATCTAAAATTTGGTTGGCCTGTGGTCCCAAGCCACGTCGAGGCAGAGTCAGTGCTATAGCATCTACCTGCCACAAACTCTTGAATACAATTCCAGAAGACCCCTAATTTGCAACAACTACATGTAAGTTTCAGGCTTAACTTATTAAGAACAAATAATTCTGTTGAAAGAGAAGTAAAAGATTTAAGGTAGTGAACGGTTGCTATGGTTCAAATCTTGGTTTATGGCACTGCACACGACAGAAATTGGTCCATCAAAACAAATAACATGCTCGTATAATTGTAGATAAATGGTAAGTTGCTTATTTTGAAGACACCACACCATTTTGGCACTGGCACTGCACATTAAGGGTCCCATTCTAATCAAAAGTTTCCCATTTTGTGGTGATCACAACCGACTCAGAGTGCCTTAATGCCCGTGCCTGTACTGGCATTTCTACTGTAACATTCCTGTTTTCGTGTTGAAAGTGCTGCTTTTGCATTGCTATCTTCACTTTCTCAGTTAAGTCATCATTTTTATGCAATGACACCTCCCCTCCCTTGCTATTGCCGTAGGAATTCTTCAATTTCAACGTATCGAGAGTCTCGATAGCCTTTTTAATTCTACATTCCTGCAAAATGGAAATGGGGGGAAAAAAAGGCATGAACAGAAGTAATTCAATAACAACAGCAAATGCTTTACAACGATCGTAATTGACCAATACTAACTTCTAAATATACCTGCTTTCCCTTTTGCAACTTCAACTCTCCGTCTATAACAAGTCCGTCCAACGCCACTAACTTTGTCATCAAAATTTCTGTCAAATTTTCAACATCTTTCCCCGAAACTTCCTTGCCTCTTGAAGATGCATACTCCAAGTTTTTCACCTGGAAAAAGAATTAAGTCCAGTTCCAATAGGAGAGAATCATGAAATCGTCTTGTTCTCAATTCACTATTTTACCTCTCTGTGTAGTTTGTCAACTTCCAAGATGATTTCTTTCAAGGACTTCACAGCCCTATCAATCTTAGCAGATTTAAGCATATCAAGACGCCGTCTTTCACGGTTTGTAATATCCTCAATTAACACTAGTTTGGATCCATCTTTCACGCCTGCGACGTCCAAGAACTGTTTTGAATCTCTTTCCATTTTCTTATATATCAGCTTCTGATCCAAATGGTGCACTCCTGTATGGGTAGCTATCATTTTCTTCAGTTCCCCTACAACACAAAAAACTAACAATTAAGCTGCATATACAAATCCGACATCACATTAAACAAGGAAGAGGTCAATTACCAAAGCTTGCTTGATAACTGATATGGATGTCGTGATATAAAGAATCATATTTGACTCTAACTTTAATGGTGGGAATCGAAATAGGACTAATCTGATCAGCCTCGGAGCTCCGTCTTTGCACTAACATCCCTCCTGGTCTAACCTCCAAGTCATCAATATTCTTAGTTCTTCCTTCATTAAAAGAGCTCCTAGTTGGTAGCTCGAACATCCCTTTAACTTTTGAAGTCATTGGCTCCATGTACATGTATTATTGATGTTGAAGCACTTGAGGATAGGTGAAGGATACCCAGAAGAGAAGGACAAAAAATAAAAAAGCACCTTAGATCTCCCAAGAATTGTTTTCATTGAAAAAGTCCACTGGCATCACAGAATTCTGAGCGATTAATATTGACATTTACCAAAGAGAATGATTGGACATGAGACAAACGAATACAAATACAATTGCAAGTAGTTTAGTGTATAGGATGTATAGGAATTGGTACAGAAAAAAAAGAAGGGAACTAAGGCGATGAAGAAAACAAGAACAGAGAGGGAAGGAATGAGAAAGAAAAGGAATGGCTAGCGAGAGAAGAGCGTGAAGAGAAGATTCTATGTATGGGGAAGAATAAAAGGAAGAAAGACAAAAACAAAAAAAACAAAACGGTGTTTTTGGAAAATTTAAGAAATCCTTTTTACAGGGAAGGGAACAAGTCGAGGAGTGGTTTTACGGTCTTCCTGGATTTGGAGGTAGGAATATTGTAAACACAGTTTTCGTGATTTTTATCTCCAAGATGAATATATTGGTAGGACATAACGAACATATAATGTAGAGAATTGTTTTTGTGAACCAAGTTATTTGTACTTGTTGTCTAATTCAGAGTAAATCATAAGAAAAATATATATGTTTCTTAGTATAATTAATGTTCTTTGATGGCTCGTAACTAAAAAATAAATTATGTTTCTCAAAAGTGGAAGGCAGCAAACAAGAAGTAGGAAACGTGGGAATATCAGATCTTCAACTGCTAACTTATAAAATATCTGCAAAGCCAGTTGTCATCTGTTTGCTTTCCTAATTATTTCGTCTGCTTATGACAAGACCGCTCCCTGTAATTAAGCAAAATAAATAACTATGATATCCGCAAATATGTCCTGATTTTAGTAATAAAAATTTGGATTAATTATTAAAATAATTTAAAATTTTTCACTTTAAAAATAGTAATAAAATATTTAAATTTTTAATTTTTTTCAATCCTAATTTAAAATTAGTCTTATCGTTATCTTTATTGGCGTCACACTGTTATGTGTCTAAGAGATTCTCATTAATTAAGAACGTAATTAACAGAAGTAAGTCTAATTATTGAAACGACTCCGTTTCCTCACTCTCGTACCCTTATTCTCTCCACCCTAAATCCTTAATGAGGGAGGTTCTTCTTTATTAAAAAATATGTTTTATTAAAAACATATCAGTTCCGATCTTTTCTTGCTTTTTAGAATTTTAGTTTCAATCGTCTCTCACTTCCATGTGCCCCAATTTTGGTTTATTCGGATTTTTTCCTTCCAATGTGGGGCTAGGGTTTTTTCGTTTGATACATCACTTTTTAGTTGTTCACAGGTAGCAATTATTAGTGTTTAGCAAAATTCATACCAACCAAGCTCGAGGGTTGTGTTCTCTTTGAATTTTATTTTTTGGCTCTTGTTAAATACGAGGTTGTATTTTACAGAAGTCTTTCTGTAAAAATTTTGGGTTATTTGAGGAATATTTCCAGACCTTCGATTCTTGTTTTGTGAACACTTCTCATAACTTAAAAGTTCTTTTACCCTAAAATTATCCTCACATTAAACCTACGGCTTTATCTCCGTTTTTTGTTTTTGTCGAGGAACGATGCCATTCTTTCACCCAAACTCCGACCTCCTCAGACTTCAGTTCGCGCCGCCAATGTTGACATTATAAGGTAGGGCCCAGCATGATAGCGCATAATGATCCGTTAATTGTGAATCGGGCTGAACCTGAACCAAAACGCCAACTCTGATCACCAAATCGCGCCGAGTCTAAGTTGCCACGGTAATGGGCTTTTTCTTGTTTCTTTCCTGTCCATTGAAATTACGAATGTAATAGGCGTATCCTTTTTCGATTTTCCCCTTCAAAACGCTAACTCGCCAGGAAAAGTTCAGAGAGTTTTTTTATTGACAACTGGAACTGAATTGCCATCTCAAAAGTCCCTACACAGATTAATCCCGAAAAGGGGAAAAAAAGAAGAAGAAAAGAATACACATAAACAGTAGCAATATATAAAAAAGGGCTTTAATTCCCGCTATACGAGTATATATGTTGGTGCAAAGCTCATGCACGCAGAAATATGAAGTTGTATTACGACTCCTTGAACCTGATACTGGTTAAAGACGTCATGTATGGGATTGGCGAACAAGTCCTTCGAAATTGCTAAATTAAAGGATGTCACGTGCTCAACTGGTAAAAAGTTTAGACAGGAGTGGCGGTTTGCAGGAAAAGGAAAAAGAATAGAAAAGATTACGAATTAACTGCTGCAGAAGCTACCAGTTATTTGCAGTTCATTTGTACTACAAAAAAAAGGAAGCAATTGCATCTCCTACATCACTGTTCCTTCCGGGCTTTTCTGACAGGTTTCGCTGGATTAATAATCTTCCCAAGAAGGATTAGTATCACAGGTAGAATGGTTCCAACATAATACACGCTACCATATGCAGCAAGGGTTTCATGCAAGCTTAACAACTGAGTCATAGAGAAAGAGAAGCATAAGAAACTGTAGAAAGCAGCAAAACGGCAATTTTCAACGTCTCAAAATATGAAATTTCCATGCAAAGGAGAAAGAGAGAGCTAACCATGAAACCAACGGAAGAGTAGTTTAGGACCAAAAGTGTGTATGCAAAATTCATCAACACCATTATTTGCTTAATCACAGCCTTAGTTGGAGGAATAGCTTGTTGCCAGCGGTATATGACTGCTCAAGATAGGAGAAAGTCAAGAGGCTTTCATAATTTTTTGAGGACTTTAATTAAACAGAACAAGTAAAAGGTATCAGGGTTGATACCTCTTGAACCTGCAATCATAAGTGCTGACTGGACAAAGAATATGATGTATCCAGGGTACAAACCCTGCAATTTTATTCAAAAAATAAAATAGACCACAACAAAAGTTTAGCTGTTTGGTGAATCAGAAACAACAGGTAGATGAGCACAGCTCCAAATGGAAAAAGTGTGAGAAGAACTGATACGATGCATATTACTGTCACCAAACTCATATCACACAACCTAGAAGATAAATAACCTTATCTAACCTTATCTAGTCAGAAAACAAGCCAATTAAGAAAGTCAATCAGTGACACATCTCAAGCAGTTTCAAAATGGACTAGATTTAACTCGCAAGAAAAAGATACAGCCCACACATAATCAAACAGATCAAGATAGGGGAAAAGAAAATAGAAGCAAGCAGACAACATAAAACTTGCATTAAACTCACATGCCAAACTGCACTTGTAGTCTGTGTGGCCAACAACTGAAGGAAACCAGGTTTCTTCCCCTTCTTAACAAGTCTATCATAGACATCTGCAGGAATCAAATATCAGATAAGGTTAGTGACTCTTGCTTCAGGTATATGCAACTAAGGCAAATAAAAGAAAAGAAATCAAACTATTGTTTAGGATCAAAAAGTTATATGACACATGCCATAAGTCCAAATATGAGAAACTTGCTATGGGTCAATCATGTTCATTTATCACCATGATTTCACTAACGCACACTAATTACCTATTCTTAAAGGGATCCACCAGCAAAATATAAAATCATCTTCAAAGTCCTAGGGAAAGATTATAAAAAAAAATCCAATGAAAAGAATGAAAATATTCAAAATAGAATCACACCATGAATCATGATTAATGCCCAATGGGGTATCAGATTCACATCCTATTCAATAAGAGGACGGAATTAATTTTTTCAAATTAAAGAAATGGAGCATCAATGCTTTCATGTGGTCCAAGATATTAGATCCTACTTTAACAACTTTAACTGAGGAAAAAAAAAAGTAAAAAGTTGAACTGATCAACTCACAGTGTCGAAGCCAAGTGCTGACTTGAATGTTCCACACCAATGGCAACTCGACCGAGCTCTTTGCCAACTCAACACCAATGATGTCAACATTCTTAGCACGATCCCATCGTGGCTTTGGGGGAGAAGTGTCTGTCCACCCACTGAAACCAAGGCCAGAGATAATGATAGAGGCCTCTGATATTGACCAGATGAAATAATATTTCCATCTAGCTGTGAAACCAGACATATATTGGTAACTCAGCTTCCTCCAAAAGCCCCATTCTTGGTAAATTGGATCAGAGAAACGGGATAAGGGATAATTGGGTGCCAGGTACAGATACAAGGCCATGCAAAGTGCAGCTTGAAGAATAGCTCTAAGGGTTGCTCCAAAAGGAGACGGTGAGGGATCTTTCTCTGCGTAGGCCCAAATCTGCAAAGCTAGGTTAAGAAAACTGAGAATAACATTCACATAAAGAGCAGCATCTAGAAGTAAAATAGCGAACAAATTACTTACACCCGTCCTCTCAGTCCAATCAAGATAATCCTTCGCCTCATAAACTGGGCCAGCAAAGTGGCTACCACAGCAAAGGCAGTAACCCATATACTCAATCAATGAAGGCAGCTTAATCAAACAGTTTTTCTTCTGAGACTCTCGTAAATCTTCCTCTTTCAACAACCCATCATTGTAATTAATTGCACATGATATGACTTTAAGTGTTAACACCATCAATGCTCCTGCATTAGAACACCAGAATTCAGTACTGACCAGAACAAATAATGAAAATGAAGATTAGTGCATACAAAGTATCCCATTCCATAACTTATTTGAAAACTCCATCCCGATAGTTCTTTCAATAATGTAATTCAAGTCCATTAGAAAATCGAAAACTGCGCTTACCAGTAGCATCAATGCCTCCTTCCTTCCATGCATCTCCACTCATGTAATATACATGGCTACATATGCATCACAATGGTCAAGAATTCTCAAATAAAAACTCCATGTTTCGACGCTACTATACTCTTTCTTGTTATTTCTAATTCAAACTTTTACATATCGCTCAGAACATCATAGAAAAGAGCATTTCAAGAACCGTATTCCAAAAAAGAAGAATCAGAAAATCATATTCATTTTACAGCTTAAGAAAAGAACCATAAAAATAGTATAGTGCACAATTGATATAGTTGAAGGTCACTCTCATGTACTTCCTTTTCCATCTAATGGTCTAAACCCACTTCCATATTAGCAAACGCAATCAAGAATCCAAGTCAATTTCACGAACGAAACCAACAATTATAACGGGACACCACTAAGAAGTTCAAAATCCATTTATTCATGCTAAAAACATCAATGCCAGTAAATCAAATCAGCAACTTACCAGCCAATGAGATAAACGAATCCGAATATAAAAGTAAGAACTCCACAATACGGGCGAAACAGAACCATGGAAGAATAACCTAACAACATGGGCACCAAGAAATGAAGATTCGAAGAGAACCCAAAGGAGAGAAACGATAGTATAGCCCCTGAACCAGCTGCATAGATATGCTTGCCAAGTCGACTCGGTACAACTCGGTGAAAAAAGCCGACCGGGATTGTGGCCACGAAGCAGAGAAGAAAACGTAGCACAGGGACGGAGACCCCGATCGCGGCGGCCATGGAATCCATATCCAAATCCATGGTGGGCCGAGAAAGAGAGGAGTTGATTTTGAGTTAAGAACTGGGAAGAAGAAGAAAAAAGTCTTATTTCTACGGTGAGTTTGAGAGACTGAAATATCAACTAT
>JAOTAZ010000220.1:27902497-27914121 GCA_025629785.1 Erythroxylum oxycarpum | reverse complement strand
GTCAACGGTCTGGATATCTTCGCCCGAGTGGGCTACGGGATGGGCTTGAGCCAGGGCCGTCCCAGATTGAGAGTGACAAAATAACGTAATTTTTTGAAATTTTTAAAAAATAATAAGCCGAGATGGGTTAGCCCAACCCGCTTTAGGTCCGTCAGGTTATAGGCCAGGCCATGGGCCATGATGGGCTTGACCCTGACTTGGCCCATTATCTTTTTTAAAGTTCTTAGAATTTACGTTTGACATTTAATTTTTAATAATCAAAATTTAAAAAGATAATTTTTTATATTTAGTGAAAAGTTGAAAATATCCTCATATTTAACTTGAATATTTATATAATAATTTATATATGACATATCATCATCTTACCCCCTTTTTTTTAATTTACTAGTTATTCTTTCATTTCAAGTCTAACGAAAAGATATTATCCTGTTTCATGAATCACGTAGAATTTACTTAGCCAAATGATAAGTAACTTGGCAAACAATATCTGGTCTGCGTAAAGTGTTCATTTTTATGTTAAAGGGGGTGGTGAGATATTGGTATTAAAGATAGAAAGTCTTTACTCTTATTGAGTAGTGAGTGTCTAACTTGCTTGCCTTTTTTCTTTTATTCTTTTTGGAGCTGAAGTTCTAGGGATGTGGGATATTATTGAATTGAGTTTAGTTTTTCTTATTTTCTCAATCTTTCATTGGTCAGTTAGCATAATAATATTAGGTCTTCAATTTTTTATTTACGATACAAAGCACCTATTTTTGATTTATTTTGAGCAAACTAACATATAAAAAAGCTTCATTGTATTAATTTTATGATTCAAATGTTTTATGAAAAATGATGAAAAAATTTATTCTTTAAATTTTCTAAAGTCAACATAAACTATACATTTTTATCATTTCGAGGAGATGGATTTGTTAAGATACAAATTAACTAATTTAGATAGCAACTTATCATCATATACCAATAAAAGTTTTCTTTTTCAAAAAATACCTACTAAAAATAATACATTTTAAAGGTAAATTGATAGTATATATAAAAGTATTTTATATTATATATTTATATGTGTGTATCTCTTATGTGTATATATATACTCCCTTGTGTGTGTGTATATATATATATTGAAATAGACAAGAACCCTAGTCAAGGGGTTCTCATTCTATCCAATATGATATCAGAGCTTTGGTGCTATCTGTCTCTGTCTCTCTCCTTTCTATTCGTGCATCTCTCTTTCGATCCGCTCGCCGGATGCCCCTTCACCTACTGCTGCGACTAGCCTCTGTGCCACCGTGATCTTCAACATCATCAGGTCAGCTAGATGTCAAAGCAAGACATCATCTTATCCGTGCACTATCTCCAGAAGAGTACAAAAAGATATCATACGGTTCTACAATAAAAGAACTATAGGACAAGCTTCAAGATACTTTGAAGGAACGAATGAGGTAAAGAAACATACATAAGTCTTTTAGTGTATCAATACGAGACTATTTGCATAAAACATGGAGAAACAAGAGACAAACTCTTCGAAAGAAGCCTGTTAAATGATAAAAAGCTTGTTAAACGACAGGAGTTTGCTAAATGAAAAGTTTTGTTAAAAACAATTTAAAATAGAAAATGCCTGTTAAAATTGAAAAGAACTTCTTGCAAGTTGAAAACAAAAGGAGCCTATTATAAAGTGAAGGAGCATCTTGTTGAAATAAACAAACACATATACAATATAATGCGAAAATTTAAAATTTAAAAGAAGAGTCAGAAGGACGCAATCGATTTATACTGATTCGGCTGACAACTCAAGCCTACGTCCAGTCCCCAAGTATCCAACTTGAGTGTTTTAGTATAAAAACTAAGTAGTGATTTGACAAGCCTTTCAAGCTCACAAGTATATATTTTTCAAGGTTCTCCAATCGTCTACACTCAAATTGTATAACAAGCTTCAAAAACTCATAGAAGAATAAAATGTAAAATAAAAAGTAAGTTTTCAATTAACAATTTCTCTCTTGATAGAGTGCTTTCACTTTTTAAGGCACAATAAGAATGATATGATTCTTAAGAATATAGATGCTGCTCAAATGTTTCGAAAGTTTGAGTATTTTGTTGCTTCACAAGTACTGTTTCTCTTCTTTAAATAGTCAATTTGTTCAATTAACCGTTGCTTCATCTTAATTTCGAGTTGACTTTAGATTTTTTTAGTAGGTAAAGCGGGCGAAGCCCGAAAAGAAGTCTCTAACTAATGAACATAAGTAACACCAATAACATCATGAAAAAGCCACGAGTTCACCGCATCCGGTGGGCTAGCTAATGGATGAAAACCCGGACTAAAGTCATAAGCATGATGGGATAAAGCATCGGCGACGCAATTTTCCTCCCGATGTATATGTGTAACTGAAATCCTCTTGAAAGACTCCATTTGCTTGCGTATTTGGGAAATCAAAGCGACAACTAAAGCATTAACCTCATACTCTTCATTAATCATGTTAACGGTTAACAAATTATCACATTCAACTTGAATATGCCTCAATTTTAAACTCACAGCATATTCAAGGCCATGGAGGACGGACCACACTTCTGCATTCAGAATCAGACATTGACCAATGTTAACCACAAAGCTGCCTACCCAATACCATGGCTGTCGCGCACGACCCCTCCACCATATGCTGCCATGCCATTAGACGCTAGCAAGGCGTATGCATTTAGCTTGAATACTCCTGTCGGTGGTGCTGACCAAAGCACCAGCTGCTCCTATCGTCTTGTCCCTGGTAGCCCTTGCTCAGCACGCACAGCAGCTGCAAGTGTACCAACGCAGCAAACAGATTCAACAGTGAGAGCTGCTGGCTGTAAATCATCCCCCAAGACAGCCCTGTTTCGACGCTTCCAAAGTAGCCAAATAACAACCCCAAACACCACACTCTAACTCACATCAGTTTGATAGCATTGCATGTCGAAAATGTTGCGAAATAACTATGCATCAAAGCTCAATTTCGAGTCAAAAAACGATTATCTTTGTTTATAAATCAGCAGTCTATTCCATACATCTCTAGCAAATTGACAATCTTGAATTATATGCATAGTTTGCTCAATAGATTCAAAGCATACTTCACAAGTGTTCAATGTAGACAGATGCTTCCGGCACCTTTTGGCATTTGTTAGCACCCTATTGCTTAAACATAGCCACATGAACACTTTAATTCTTTGTGGTCCAACCTAATAGGAAATAGTTAGTGAATCTCTTCACTGTATATCTTCACAGATATTATCTTATTCATGTATATCCTCTTAGATATGTAATCCTCTTAGATACTTCTTTATTTAGTTAGTTTCAGCAACCTCTGTAATCCTTCGATATATATTTTCCTGTATATATCATAATTCACAAGTTAATTTCACAAAGTTATTCAGAATCCTTTTATGGTATCAGAGCAGTAAGCCTAACAACACTATTTTTTTCTTTCCACCAACACTTCCGCCTCTGTTATTGCAAACGCCGAAACCATTACAATGTCTCATGATACTGAATCTGCAGCAACAGCTACACTTGCTGTCAATACCGAAGTCACACTACCTCAAAACTTGATTATGTTCAACACTGGATTCTCTTCTGATTCCAAATTAAATGGTGCCAATTATCCTGCTTGGAGAGTATAGGTTAGTGCACTACTCATTGGTTATAACGTTAAAGGCTATGTTGATGGAACCATTTCTTGCCCAGACACAATAGGTCCAGAATTGGATATTTGTGTTCGTCAAGATCAGTTTGTTCTTTATGCATTGATGACTACTGTTGCTCCGAATATTGCAACGCTTCTTGGCTCGGTTCATTCTTCTAAGGAGGCCTGGGAGCTCCTTGCTAAGACATATGCTGGTACGTCCAGATCGAGACTCATGTCTCTCAAGGAAAAGCTGATTTGCATTCGGAAGGGAAGCAGAACCATTTCCGAATACTTGAAGGAAATTAAAGGCATTGCAGATGAGATTGCAATTGTCAGTTCCGCACTTGATGATACGGATTTGGTAATCCACACTTTGAATGGTCTTTCTGTTGACTTCAAGGATGTTAGTGCTGCCATTCGTGCTCGCGATACTCCGATTGGTTTTAATGATCTTCATGAAAAATTGGTTGACTTTGAGAGCTTTCTGGAGCGGCAAATGAGGATGGAAGACTCTGTTCAAACACCATCTGTGCATGTCACAAGTAAACAACGCCAAGGCTATCAACGACGCTATAGTCGCCCCAAATTTACTGGTTCTTCAACCCGCTCTCCTGTCCACAACAACCCCAAAGCTGACCAACAAGACCTTGTCTGTCAATACTGTGACAAACCTCGGCACACGGCCAAGACGTGCTGGCTACTACATGGGAAGCCTCCCAAACAACAAATTAGACACATGCAGCCTACATCTCAAACAAATCGTGTTCCAGGTGCTTATAATGTTCACACAGAAGGGTCATCCTCTAAAGGGCAGTGGATTCTCGATTCAGGTGCTACCCATCATGTTACCAATGACCTCAATAATCTGTCCATACATTCCCCATACAGAGGGGATGACAATCTGTAGGTTGGAGATGGATATGCAGTTTCCATCAATAATACTGGTAGTTTCTATCTTCCCACTACTTCTAAATCCATAATCTGTGACAAGGTTTTACATGTGCCAAAAATCAATAAAAATCTTCTTTCGGTTAAACGCCTGTGCACCAAAAATAACGTCTCCATTGAATTTTTCCCAAACTGTTTTCAGGTGAAGGATCTGCAGACCCAGGCAGTGCTTCTTACGGGTTCATGCCACAATGATCTATACGATCTATGCCTTCCGTTGAGCAACCCAGCTGTCTATCATATCAAACGTTCCAGTCCACCAGTCCTTCATCACATCTTAGGTTATCCATCAAATAAAGTGTTCAATTTCCTCCAATCGTCCAATAAGTTAGGATCTCGTGTGTTGTCATCTGATGTGTGTATTTCCTGTCAGTGTGCCAAAAGTCATAAACTTCCTTTTTCAGCTCTTCATTTACAAAGCAATAAACCTTTAGAAATAATATTCTCTGATGTTTGGGGTCCTGCACCGATGTTTTCGGTTGATGGTTTTCGTTATTACGTGATTTTTGTTGATCACTTCACAAAATATACATGGGTTTACTTGCTAAAAAACAAATCTGACGTTTTGTCTACATTTATCAACTTTCGAAAACTTGTTGAAACACAATTTGAAACACCTATAAAAACCTTGTACTCAGATAATCGCGGTGAGTTTATCCATCTTAAATGCTTCCTAACCAACCATGGCATCACTCATCTTACCACTCCACCACATACTCCCGAACAGAATGGGATGTCTGAACGTCGTCATCGACATATAGTTGAAACCACTAGAGCCCTTCTTCATCACTGCAAACTACCCGCCAAGTTCTGGTCTTATGCTACTCGTACAGCTGTTTATCTCATAAATAGATTACCCACTCCGACACTTCACATGAAAACCCCACTTGAAAAATTGTTTAATCACCCACCTAGTTATAACCATCTCCACTCTTTTGGCTGCCTTTGTTTTCCGTGGATTCGTCCATATACCACACATAAACTTCAACCAAGGTCTACTCCGTGCGTCTTTGTTGGTTACTCCTCCACCCAACTTGCCTACCTTTGTCTTGACCTGCAAACAAACAAATTATATACCTCCAGACATGTTGTCTTTGTCGATGATAACTTTCCTTATGAGTCACACAAACAATCGTTTGTCTCTCCATCAGCTGAAACCATGGTCTCTCCACCTATGTCTCATCAAATTATTCCCATTGTGGCATCACCTATACGACCCGCACTGTCTGCTCATACAGAAACTTCACCACCTCTACAGCCTCATTGTTCTTCACCAATGGTATCGTCTGATTCTACCTCATCATCATCACTACAACCACAACCCCCATCCACTAACCTTCATCCTATGATCACTCGATCTAAAAACAATATCCATAAACCCAAAACCTTCATCACTACCCGTCACCCTCTACCTCCCACTGATGAACCACGCACGATACATCAGGCTTTGCAATTACCACATTGACGAACATCAGCTCTTTCAGAATATAATGCCCTACTTCGTAATGGCACTTGGACACTAGTTCCTAATACAGAAGCTCAGAATGTCATTGGGTGTATGTGGCTTTTTCGCACCAAACGCAATCCGGATGGATCAGTGGCTCGATATAAGTCTCGCCTTGTTGCAAAAGGCTATAGTCAATGTCCCGGCATTGACTACACAGAAACCTTCGCACCCGTGGTGAAACATCAAACAATCAAAATTTTTCTGTCCCTAGCGTTGGCAAACTCTTGGCCTCTCCATCAAATGGATGTGAATAACGCTTTTCTTCAAGGACGACTTACAGAAACGGTATATATGCAACAACCACCAGGTTTTGTTAACAAAGACCATCCAACCTATGTTTGTAAATTACACAAAGCTATTTATGGTCTAAAGCAAGCTCCACGCGCCTGGTTTCAAGAACTTCGTGTCTTTCTTCTTCGGTTTGGTTTCACCAGCAGCACTTGTGATTCTTCTCTTTTCGTATATAAGTGTGGAGGTGTCATCATGTATTTTCTGGTCTATGTTGATGACCTGCTGCTAATTGGAAATTCGTCATCTGAACTTAACAGATTTATTGCTGAAATCTCCAACACTTTCTCACTCAAACACATGGGGACTCCGTCTTATTTTCTTGGCATCGAACTCATACCAAATGGTGATGGTATCTTCCTCTCACAACAGCGCTACATTCATGATTTACTTATCAAATTTAACATGGCAGATTGCAATCCATGTGCAACCCCTTTATGTCCATCAGCTACCCTGAAACTTAATGATGGATCAGCCACAACCGATGCACGCATATATCGCAGTATCTTGGGTGCCTTACAGTATGTCCTCTTGACGCGTCCAGATCTCAACTTTGCTGTCAATAAATTGTCTCAGTACATGCACAAACCTACTACACTTCACTTCCAGCAGCTCAAACGTACTCTTCGCTATCTCAAACATACACATGACTTTGGTCTTCAACTAAATAGGCCGACCCACTTCCAACTTCAAGCCTTTAGTGACGCAGACTGGGGAGGAGATGCTGACACCAAGACATCTACGTCTGCATATGTTATTTATTTTGGAGGCAACCCTGTTTCTTGGAGCACAAAACGCCAACGCACTATTGCTAGATCCTCCACAGAAGCAGAATATCGTGCCATAGCCAACACTGCTGTTAAAGTTAAGTGGATTCGTAATCTACTACGGGAACTCCATGTTACTTCTAAGGCTGCACCAACGATCTACTGTGATAACTTGGTAGCTACGTATGTTTACTCCAACCCTGTTTTCCATTCTCGGATGAAACACCTTGCATTAGACTATCATTTTGTTAGAGAACAGGTCCAACAACAAAATCTACGCGTTTCTCACATTTCGACACTAGATCAACCTGATGATGCGCTGACTAAGCCACTGGCCAGACACAAATTTGAACTCTTCAGGACCAAGATGAATGTCACTTCCCGCGTGACTTCATCTTGCGGGGGCATAATAGGAAACCTTCTGTATATATTTCGTGTACATCTCGTAATACAATTAAGTCGATTCACAGAGTTATTTCAGTATCCTTTTAATATATAGTTTAGGTTGGCGTTAGGATTCAAGGAAATAGATTTTATTGGCAACAGTTGTACTAGAAGACATTCATATGATTGTGTTGTCAGGCATAAGTTGGTGCCCGTGGACGCCTGTGTTTTTATTTGTACATCTTGTTACCTCTTTCAGTCAGATGTAATCGAATCCCACGGAGGAGATAACGTTATTATTATATACTATTTGTTGGCTTGGCTGTGATGGGGTCAACGAAGTACGCTGAAGACAAGACACTACCTGGTACCATATCTTGGTTCTATTGTATATACCCCGTAAACTTCAAAACCTATCATTTGGTATCAGTCAACTTATATACATTTAATTGATTTTTTTGTAAATATATCCTAATAATTTGCAACAAATTGTTTTTGAAAATAATCGGGAAGTGCTTCTCATAGCGTAGTAGTAATAACGTTTTTTGGGACATGTACAAAATGGATCTACAAAGCTAATATAAAATCAACTTGCTTGCTTTAATGCAATTAATCGACAACAACTGATTGAATTTTAAGATTAGTAAATGAATTGAATGAACGCGATTTGTTTTTTTAGCATACCCTTAAAAAAGGGCAATTGAAATCCTCTTAAAAGTTCTTTGGTTTTCTTTCACTATATACGAATCCTGCAAAACAATTATCTGTTGGATTATAATTGTACATCATTGGTTCAATCTCAATTTGATGCTTTTGTTTCAGTTCGCAGAAAATCATTCAGTCAAATTCTGTTTAGTAGCAAACATCAAAGTTTCAGTTTCAGACAAAATATATGCTTAATGGTAAACAAGAATGTTTCAGTTTTGTTTGTATGTTCCTACTTCCTAGTCTTTTAGGGTGGTGCTGGCATTTTGTAGCTCTTTGTCTTTGCCCGCTCCGTCGCAGTTAATTAATTAAATTACGCCCCGAGGAACGGATTCTCGTTCTCCAACAATTCATAGCTATTTCACTTATCCCCTAAAACCCAAGAAATTAATGGAAATGCTTGAAACACCATATACAGTTCCAGGGAAAGAAAAGAAAAATGAAAAAGATGAATTCATCTTCGCAGTTCAACGCTGCCTGTTTAATAAACAAATGAGAACAAGGGTCCAGCAAGGATTTCCATCAAACTTTTTTACACGAAGGAGAAGAGAAAAGAAGACTTAACAGTTTACTTAAGCTAAGAAAACTGGCCGTATATTATATACATTGCTTGTATGCAAATACACAACACTAACCAACTACAGCTTTCTTGAAGATGTCCTACTCCCTACAAACTAGGATAGGCTATGCGCAGTTCAAAATTGCTTCAACCTTTCCCTATACTTGAATGGATATACTATTACACCGTCCAAACAAAGGCCTCCTTTGGTGTGAGTGCAATCAATCTGTGTCAAAGAAAATTTCAGCTTTGTTGGTGAATTGGGATTTTGAACAATAAAATCCCCTACATGGTAGAGATTCCAAATTCCAGGATCCTCCAAGAAACATTTGGACGAGGTATGATGGCCGTCAGAAGTCCATAGCTGAAAGTGAACAGGTTTTATGTCCCAGCCATGGACATGTTCGGTGTTGCAAATCCGTCGACCGAACCTCTTTGCAGCCCGTCCCAACTGCAGCCTGAAGAATAGGCTATAACTTCCTGCAGGAAATGGGAACTCGAGTTCTCCATCAACCTCAAACCACCACATTTGCTGAAGATATGCAACAGAGTTGAATCTGCATAGGAAGAACGGGGACGATATGAAGAGAATCGTATTGGGACAATATTGTGAAGTATGAAACTTGTTTGCCATAAGTATCTACATATAACCCCAAAATAATATGAGATCAATGTTCCTCCATATTAGCCAGGGCCCCATAATTCTCATTCCTTTTAAACTTTAATCACATTTGTAGTTTCTTTAGTCCTCACTACGAAAAGTAATCCAGACTTAACGTTACAGGAACATTACATTCCTGACTTTCAATCAGAAACATTCACCATCTCAATTTCCACGCTGAGTCATACTGCATCTAAGTACATAACAAAAGATAAAGATGTAAGACCACATCCCCATCTGTAATTCCTTGTATCTGTACACTAAAATACATGATTCCCATATATACGAGAAAAGAAAGATAACAAAGAACTTCAACCTTGAAGAATTTTCAGCAAAATTTCTTGATGAACTTGGACTTGATCAGCCAATCTAACAAATACATAACAAAATCCCAACATGCCTCCTGAAATATACAAATAAATGAATGGGGGTAAGGGATTCCATGAATCTCACCTCGATTCCCCTGTTGGGATATGATTCCAATATCTTCGGTCATCAATCCCAGTTATTGATAATCCCTTAAAAGAGATGGATAAGCAGACACCACCCGTACGCTTGTCTAGCCACACTTTCTGCGCAAAACCAAAACGTCAAACTCATCAGGGAAAAGACCAATGAACAAAATACACATATTGGAGAATCCAAATCCATAACGGAGTTATAAAAGGACCAGTATTTTACTGTATTCCGTATATGTTGCTTCATAGGTGATTAAAACCCATATTTATGGACAAAATTAAAACTTTATATCTTTCAATTTCTATGTAGCCAACAATTGTACAAGTTCAATTTATATTCTTTCTAACATTATCTTGTCCGAGTGCTAACGCAAGCTCAAGACAGGAAAATTTCACATAGAAGCTCAATTACCATCTATCCTTACGGTAAAATCCATGACTGATCACCGCAAAAACTTAAGCTACAAGAAAACCCAAATCTTGGTACGATAATAACGCACAGTGCATGAACAAAGAAATGAGCAAATACCCAGAATTCAATTTCAACACTAATCCTTTATGTTCTAATACCCCAAACAAACAGAAATCACAGAGACCAAAGTAAATTTTATACCTTGGTCCCGTCATCCAAAGAATTAGCTTTACATAGCTTGGTATATATCTCCCTTTTACTCAATTTCTTGAGTGACCAATCCCCAGAAAGCTTTGCCATGATATTTTCATAATTTTCGGGCAACTTACACTCCCAAATAAAGTCGGCCCACGAAGCCCCACGAAAAGCTCTGTTCAACCTCGACAGTTTGCAGATCTCAATTGGGTCTAGATAACCGATAATAGAAGCCACACAACTCTCAGGCAGGTCATCAAGACTCGTTTTCGGGGTCGGTGACTCTAAAGCAAAAGGGCCATACAGTGAACAAGTATTGGGGTCTGTGAAAACTGAGGAAAAATTCGCACCCATGAAGAGAATACAACAGAGAAAAACAAGGGAGAAACAGAGAGATTTAGAAAGTTAAAACTATGTTGACTAGAAAGGCAAGCTCAGAGCGAAGCTGAACGAAATAGCAGTAGAGAGAGGGTGTCAGAGGGAAGGGTTATGGGGTATTTGCGGAGAGACGCGTGTACCCATTTTAGCGATTTGCAGGTTTTGTTAATAGTTTTGCCTGTTTGTTCGATGAGAAAATATAGAAGAGGAGAGAGAAACAGTACTTGGAGAAAGAAAAAGAAAGTTGTCCTGATTTTGACGGACGGGAGGGGGTGGGTTCTGACTTCTGACCAGTTATTTGATATTTTATTGGTTAAACTATATCCCAAAAAACAAACTATAATAACTACACTATGTACGTAGTATACAGAATACAGACACTCTTCTCTAATCAAGATTAAGGAACACTTAATGACTTGTTTATCATTGAAAGTGGATTAGGGTCTTCTAAGTGAATCTCTTCAATGTGGACTCCGAATTTGCGTCTCAATTTTTGTTGTACGTTGTTTTTTCATCTGTTTCGGACGGCAATATTATGCTGTGATTTCTTATTTTATATTATGTTTATATGTGAAGTTTTGTTGCTTATTATTCCATTTATAATATTTAAAGTATTTTATATAATAAAGCTTTATTATTCTATAACTTTTATATTATTATAATTTAAAAACTTTTATGTGAGAATTTTTTTTATAAAAGCTTTAATTTATTATTGTTGTTATCC
>JAOTAZ010000220.1:27851548-27874639 GCA_025629785.1 Erythroxylum oxycarpum | reverse complement strand
TCAAGTCTTCCAAATCAATCACATACTCCTAACTTCCACTCACCATACATGACACCATCCTCTTAAAGGCTTAAGTTATATATTGGATTTTTCATGTACCAAAAGAAGAGCAAACAAGGAAGAAGGTAGAAAGGATGGGTAAAATATCACAAGTAAAGAGGAGGAGGGTTACGAAGGAGAAGAGAAGAAACTTTCAATATTCAAGTGATTTTGCCTTTTTCTAATGAAAGCATCGAGAATGTTGTATCTAGGTTAGGTTATTCATATAAGACAAACACATTTAAGACATAAGTAGGCAAGTGACAAGTGTCACTTGCTACTTGTCTCATTCCTAAACATTCCAAGGGTTCTTTCCATTTTCCACTCCAATTTCTCTCCAAATTCCAATGACTCAAAGTTTATAATTCCCAAAATCATGTATCAAATTTTCCCGTGTCATTTAACAGTAATTTCCAGTACCGGAAACCAAATCAGTCCGCCGCTTGGCGATTTTTTCGGTTTGGGAAGTTTCCCCGAAAATTTCCAGAAAATTCCCAAAATTGAAAAACACATAACAGTCCATTCCAAATAATTTTTTAAGCACGAATTCATATTCTTCCACAGAAATTACATTTAGGCATATATACCAGAAAATGTCATGAATGCATGTACAGTCAGTTTCATGTGCAATTTCACTATTCATATGTAATGGTATGCATGAATATTGCAACACAATACTAAACACTCTCGGCCCTTTCCAAATTACTATTTTACCCTTCTCATTGGGGGTGGGATGTTACACGATATGCTCGAATTTACTGTCAAGAATTGGATTGTGAGATAGAGATACAACATTGTTGATTGTCACACAACAATTTTGGAATAGTGTCTAACTTTATTTGTAGTTTTTTCAATAGTGACTAAAACCAACCAATTTCAACTCCTCCTTAAGCTAGCATTTGATACTCACTCTTAGTACTAGATCTTAAAGCAACTTTTTGTTTCTTTAAGCTCCAAGCTACAACATTCCCACAGAAATTGACAATATATCTTCCGGTATATTTTCGATCAAAAGGATCACAAGCCTAGTCAGCATACGTAAAGCACTTTAGTTCGACAGTCCTTCATTTCTTATAATGTAAACTTATGTTAGAAGTTTCTCTAAGATATCGTAGTACTCGCTTGACTGCTTGCTAGTGGATTGGAGATGGAGTTTGCATGAACTAGCTCAGTTGGTTCAAAACATAAGTAGTATTAGGTTTGGTTACTGTAAGATACTGCATACTTCCAATTATACTACGATATAAGGTAGGATTAGAGAAAGATTCTTCTTGAGTTATAAACTTTTGACTAGTTGCCATTGGATATTGCAAGCTTTGTTGTTTGTCATCTGAATTCTTTCAAACACATCCTGAACATATTTGTTTTGACACAGAGTCATGATGTTGTTATCTATATGAATCTCTATTATGAGAAAGTAACTATGTTCTCTGAGATTTTTTAATGCAAATCTCACTTTCAGCTTTGTGACAACATGATTTATTAGAAAAATCGATGTCCCTGTGATTATAATTTTATCTACGTATACAAGGACTATGACTAGATCTTTTCCTTCATGAAAATAGAAAAAGGATGAGTCTAATTTAGAGTTGTAGAATTTCCATTCGCAAAGAGCATCAACAAGTTTCTAAAACCATGCCGTAGGGGCTTGTTTCAATCCATAGATTGTTTTGTTGAGTTTGCAGAGATGAGAGGGATATTTTGGATCAATAAACCCCTCGGGTTGTTCCATATAAATAGCTTCAGTAAGCACTCCATTTAGAAATGTATTTTTTATATCCACTTGCCTCAGATTCCACGCCTTCACCATGCCCAAACTCAAGACAAATCGAATGGTGCTAAATTTCACAATTGGATAAAATGTTTCAAAGTAATTCATTCCCATGGTTTGTGAGAATCCCTTGGCCATAAGCCTAGCTTTGTGTCTAGATATTGTTCCATCGGTGTTGTATTTAACTTTGAAGATCCATTTATAGCCTACTGCTTTAACATTTGAATCTCTCAGAACTAAAGCCCATGTTTGATTCTTTTGTAGTGCTTCAAACTCTTCTCACATAGCGTCTCTCCATATTTTAGAGTCCAAAGCATCAACCTTTGAATTTGGAGTGAGATCAGATAAATTTAGCTTTGTTGTTTGAAAGAGTTTTGGTTTAAAACTTCCTACCTTGCCATGAGTAATCATGGGATGAAGATTTTGAATTGTAGACCTCTATACGACATTTTCACTTGAATTTTCTCTAGGTGGATTATTTTCCCTAGCAATCATATCAGGACTCATATTATTTTGTTCAAAACCATAAGAGAATAAATGATGATCAGTAGTTACCTGTGGGATAGTGGTAGCCAAAGACTCTACAAAGGATGGTCTTACACGTTGATGATACTAAAGTGTCTCATTGGCAGGCATTGATAGGAACTGGGTTGTGAGAGAACCGTTAAAAGCAATTTGTGTATGGTGATTCTTCTTGTTGAATAGTTCCTCATATGAAAACTCTAGCTCATTGAATCTAATGTCTTAAGCAATGTAAGTTTTACCAGAGGGACAAAGACACAGGTAACCTTTGTGAGAATTTAAGTACCCAAGAAAAACACATTTGTTGGTTCTAAAATTTGGTTTGTGCTGGTTGTATGGACGAAGATTGGGAAAACATACACACCTAAAATATTTGAAAAAAATTGTAATAAGGTTTGTTATTAGTTAGTTTTTCCAAAGGTGAGAGGTGATTAAGAACAAGTGTCAGTTATCCATTAATGAGAAACAAGACTGTTTGAACAACTTCAAACAAAAAATTCATGGGTAAATTAGCTCGAGTAAGAAGTGATTAGGCTGTTTCAATTACATGCGAATATTTTCTTTCCACCTTAGCATTTTGGTAATGAGTGTAAGGACATGAGAATTTATGGGTTATTCCTTCTTCTTTGAGAAAGCTGGTAAATACCAAGAATTCTCCATTGTGATCTATTTGAATAGTTTTGATCTATTTTTCCAGTTGTTTTTCTACATGTTTTTTGAAATCTTGGAAAGCTGCTAGAGCTTGGGATTTTAAGGCAAGAGGATAAATCCCAAAGAATCGAGATTAATCATCAAGGAAACATATGTAGAATCTAGCACCGTTATATCCAAATAGAGGTGAAAGATCCCACAAATCTACATGAATGAATTCTAAAGGTTGATTTGTAGTATTTTGTGAGCTAGGAAAATGCTATTTGTGAATTTTGCCAAGTTGACATGCTTTGTAGAAACTGAAATTTTGTTTATTTGAAGAATGATTCTTAATATATCCTGATTTTAGTAATAGCTGAAGTATTTTTCTATTTGGGTGTCCAAGTCTTCTATGTATAATATCAAGAGAAGAATAGTTAGTTGAGTGCGCAAGCTAAATCAGTATTTTCATTAACTTGGAGAACCAAAATTCTTACATTTTGTAGGTTGGTTTAACATGACTTGATCAGATTCAGAATTTGAAAAATTAGAAATTTACTTAGCTCTATCATGTAAAGCTAAAAGAGTGGTGTTGGATTGATACTGACTTTTGAGCAAACAATTTTTTCCTTCAACACGATAAAGACCATCCTTAGTAGTTCCTTCAAGCACTAGTCTCCCCTTTTTGTCCTTCACAAAGCAAGATTTGTTAATGAATAAAACTATCACACTATGATCAGAAACAAGCTTTGAAATACTGAGCAGATTTGTTTAATAACTAGAACATTCTGCAGTTCAAAAGTATTTAATTTCAGTTTACCATAATGAGATATAGGAAGTGCTTATCTGTTACCTATATTCACCTCCTTAGTACCTTGATAATCTTCCTTTACGCTCAGATTGTTGACATCGCTAGTGATATGTGTTGAAGCACCACTATCTAAATACCAATTTACTTAGTAATCTTCCTTTAGGCTTGGATTGTTGACATCACTAGTGATATATGTCTAAGCATCACTATCTAAATACCAATTTAAATCAGTAGAAAATTTTGACTAAGGATATTGAGATGTGAAACTATTAGAGTGGACAACATATGCCTAGTTGTTTTGGCGTTGGTTACTTTATGTGATGGAGTAAAGTTCCGATCAAACCTGTGCCAACATGAGTCAGCAGAGTGGTCATAATTCAAACATAATTGATAGAATGGCTGGTTTCCAGCATTTTGCCTTCTCCATAATTTTTTTTTGTTTAGGTCTTCCTCTTCCACAATAATTTTGATTTACTGGTGAAAAATTTCTCCTTGATTGCTGATTTTGAGATAATGCTACTTAAGCAGAGTTGTTATTGTGTCCATCTAGAGTTAGATTAGCATGCAACCTTTCCAACTGAGCTTTATGATTTAACAATAGAGTGTATATCTCTTGTAAGGAGGGAAGTTCCTTTAGGGAGCTTGCAATGGAGATAATTGTCTTATATTCCATACTTAGTCCTCCTAAAATATATAGGACAAGTTCTCTCTTAGACACAGTATATTCTGCAAGGTTCAGCTCATCTGCATATTCATGCATCTTGTCATAATAATATGAGATATTCAAAGATCCTTTGCGTTGATTTTGCAATTGCATTTTCACATGCAGGATGCGTGATTGTGACTGTGTTTCGTACATTCGTTTAAGTATTGTCCACAGCTTATAGGAAGTGTTGGATTGAGAAACTTTGCGAAGAATATTGTCCGAGATGGTTGAAAATAGCCAACCCAGCAAGGTTTGATCATGCATCTTCCATATGTGACTAGGGTCATACAGATCTTCAGTGTTACTAAAGTCTCAGTTTGGCATGACTTTGGTCCCATCTCTGTACCCTTCTAAATCATTAGCCTTTCTCGGAGGGATGACCTGTGCTTTCTAAGTTCTATAGTTGGTCATATCCAACTTAGATGGAATTGTGAAGTTGAATGAAGCCATGGAGAAGATGGATTGGAATGTGACCTATGATTCAGAGTGAATGAAAGGTGGTGTTAGTGGAACAATATTTGGAGAAGGTGTAGTTGCTGAAATATTTTGATTATCTGGTGAGGCCATCGAGAATCGAAGGCTCTGATACCAATTTAGAAAACAGAGGAATGACAGATTACATATGATGCTTAATCATTTGCATGGAAAAGCATAATAATTTATTCATTCATTATCAAGTTTATACATCATTCTGACAAGAAGATTTGAGAATAGTAATAGCTGTCAATATAGCTGGTGTAACAAACTTAGACTTCATGTAACAATTAGCAAGCACCAAATGTTTAGTTTTCTACTAGATCTTTGAATAGGTGTAGTTGTTGCTTTGGGGATTTCCTAGTTGTAGGTGTCTTTGAAACTCAAGCAGAATTGTCACTTTTCAATATGTTCTAGATGGGCTCTAATCTCTGCAGATCATGACTAAAACTATACAAGAATAGCATGACAACCATTATTTGCATGCATATAAATGTTTCATTCACTAATAATCCATGGATAAGAGTTTAAAGTAAATTTTGTTTTCTTTTAAAGATGAATAACATGCTTTTGCAAGTTTAATGCAATTAAAATCTACAAAATAGGATGGTAGCTTATTAAGCTTTTCTTCTTATCTTGGTGTCCCTACTTTTTGGATTCTATTTTGTCTTGCTTAAGCTCTTTTAGCAAAAACATGTAATATATTAAGAGCAAATTCTTGAATATTTCCCTACTCTTGACCCACAAAAATGTGAAAAATAATATTTGTGGCATAAAATTGAAAAATTAAAAATTACTAGCTATTTTATGTCTTAAATGCACACACCCTTAAAAAATATGTGTGTGTGAACCTACCCTTATCATTTCCTGAAGTAAAAAACAATCCCAACTTAAGTAATTGTTGCATCTAGATATTGTAAACAAACTTAAAAAGGCTTTCTTCTTTTCAACCTTTTCATATCATTAATTTTGGTTCAGTCGGATTTTGCTGGGGCTGAACGTTATTGCTTGGATCCATAATTCTGTGTGACCTTGGCTGTTGAATATCTGCAAAACAAACAAAGGTACGCTGGGGGTTGGCTCCCGGAAGGCCCCTCCGACGCTTAAGTTAGTCTTTTTGAAGAAGTTTTAGTCGCTAAGAACAGAGAAAAAACTAGGGTCGTAATCTCGTACCTGTATCATGGCAGAATAGTACTTTATATATAGAATAGACGCTAGGTTTAGGTCTTTACGTAGATCTTAGCGTTTGCATGGGAGACTAACTCCTGAGGCTGGACCGTGGACGCGTGGACCTGGTCCTGGGCCTGGGCCTAGCACAGCCGACCCAACCATAAGCCCCCTACTCTTCGAGTCTGATCCAAAAGAAGGGTCGAAGGAGTACATAAGTATGAGACAACGTGTTTCTCAGGTAGCTCGTGTTAGGCCCGATCGATCGATTGCGTTGTGATGCGACCGGTCGAGTAGATATAATGTCTCAACAGATCGGCCGAGGATAATCGATCGATCGGCTGTAGCAATATGGCAGGTCGATCGGGTGTAACGACAAGGTAAATCGGGGGAGCGTAATAGCGGGACCGATCGACTGGATGGCTAGACTTAAATAGAGTTCTAGGCATGATCATTGCTGATGGTTCGCATTTTCTGACAGATTGTCACGCACGTCTTTCTAGCTGCTGTACAGCTGTCGGGTGCGTCCTTTTAACTGTTGTGCAGCCATCTGCCATCAAGCGCGTCCTTTCAGTTAGTGTGCCGTTCTGGATTTCAAACAACCCTAATTCACCTCAGCTCAGATTCTGTCGCGTGTCCGCGTGGCTCGGATGTTTGTCACGCGTTAAGCATTGGTTGGAACGTCTATTCGATCGATCTTCTATAAATACTCAGGATTGATAAACTACAGACTTTCTTCACGCTTATTTTGTTCTTCGACTTGCCTTCGGTTTTCATTATCATCTTCTTGCTTTCAGTCACCAGAGTTTGCTTTCAATCGACGTTGAAATACCTGACTTCAATCATCAAACTAGGTACGTTCTTTTTCTGCGCTTCCTCCTCTAAACTTCTTTTTATAAGAATGTCGTCAACCAGTCATAGACATGGGGTTAGTCCTATGGGTGAAATTGCGAGAGGGCCTTGCAGACGATCAAGCCACTTGAAATGCTGGCGGAAGCAGTAGAGGCGCCGGAGGCCGGCGGGAATGAGGTGCCCGAGGTTGGGGGAACTGAGGAAGCTGGGGCTAGTACCCGGAAGGATGGGCAGATTGTGGAGAAACCGTCGAGTGACCCATCGACGATGACCGCCGTGGAGTTGAATCGGTCTGTTATCAAGAATAACATCCCTGTGGCGTGGGGACCCAGGCTAGGTGCCGAGAACGAGCGGATTCATAACAGTCCAGAAGGGTATTTTGCTGTGTCGAACAGCTTTTTCTCGGTCGGTGGTATGAAGCTCCCGTATGCTCCAATCATTGACGAGCTATGTTGCGCCTACCAACTAAGGCCGAGCCAGATTCTACCGAACGGTTGGAGGTTTATCAATGGTCTGGCCTTATTATATCACCAGTTAGGATGTCCCTCGTCGATCGACATTATCCGTCACTTCCTGCGGATGAACCAAAGCTCGAGCGTCGGGGCTAGGGTCCCTCAACTCCAGTATAAAGATGCCCGTTATCGTCCTGCTGGGACCGCTTCCAAAGTCCAGGCTTGGCGGACGAAGTATTTTTTCGTGAGACCCCCAAGATCATCCTTTGAGTCCTGTCCGTGGAGGTATCCCCTTGCTGAGCGATGGAACAACCTCGCGAGCTTGTGTCTTACTAAGGAGGAATGAGAGGTAGTCGATCGCATCAAGGCGCTCGGACGGTACGACTTTGATTCCCTCATCCGGGGATATCGTAGGGGAGCCTCAGCCGACTCATTCCTAGTCGACCCCCCGCCCTGAATTGGCAGGCTAGGAGAAGACATTGCCCCTTCTGGTTGACCTTTCGTGGTTAAGCTACTTACTGTATTTATAAGTATAGGCTTCAATTTCTAACCTGCTTTTCTTGTTGTGCAGACATGGCAAGGGTCGGTGACTTCCCACCTGCATCCTCCAGCTCTACCAGGGACAAGCACAGAGCTGTTAAGCCCTCTTCAAAGACAAAGGGGCAAGACAGGAAAGGAGAGGCCAGAGAGGAAGTCGCTCAGCCTGCTGCTTTCGAGTCGTCTGCAGCGCTCGTTCTGGCGGCCACTCCCGAACAACCAACAGTGATCATAGAGGAGGAAGAAGGAGAGGTAGAGCTGCCTCTCAAGAGGAAAAAGATCGTTTGGGTAACTGACCCAACCTGCCCATCATACCAAGGCAGGAAGAGGGAAAAAGTGGGAGATCTTGTTGCCCGGTCGGATAAGGGCAAGGGGAAGGAAAAGGAGGGGGAGAAAGACAAAAGAAAAGAGCGGGCGACCGGCGCTGGGAAGTGGGTGTCCACTATCCATCTGGATGAAACTGCGTCGATTGGGGACGTCGATGTGGCTCTTTATATTGCCAAGAAGGTCGTCCCCCCCACGGCCGAGAGGCTTACAGATTTGCTGAATAATGACGAGCTATCGGCCTGTCTCGTTCGTAGCTGCGTGAGAGATCTGGCGTATGCTTTTGCGATGCACAAACGTGTCGAGCAGCTCAGCGAGACTTCCCTAATGCTAAACTGGGAGGTCCACGATCTTCTTAAGCAAGTGAAAACTTTGAGGGTCAAGTTGTCGGAAGCGAAGGAGGAGAAGGACCTCTTGCGGGCTCAATTCTCTTCCTTAGAGGAGGAGAAACAATTATGGGAAGAGGACAGAGACGCTTTGAAGGCTCAACTCACTTCGGGGGAGGAGGAGAAGAACCGGGTGGCCGTGGCGAGAGACGAGCTGGAGGAAAATTATCGGGCGCTGCAGCTTGATAACGAGGGTCTGAAAAGGGAGGCGCTTACTGCCAAATCTAAGGCAAAGATAGCATAAAAGCTCCGATCCAAATTCCTCCAGGATTGGCAAGAGGCGGTGGGTGGCAAGATAAGAGCTGGGGAGAAGCTAAGGGAGTTGCGCAGCTCTACAAAGGGGGAAAGAATCGTTGCGATCAAGCGATGGAAGGAGAGATATTTACAGGGGGAGTGCCATGAGTATGCTTGCAACTTGGCTCTTTCCATCCTGAAGAGCTGTCATAGCATTTGCGTTCCTGATGGGTCGGATCGTCCTTCCTTCGAGGATTACACCGTGCTGATGATTCCCATCGATCTCGGCCTTTCTTTGGAGGAAATGAGGAGGATATTCGAGGGAGAACGAGAGGTGGTTCCAGATGAAGAGCTAGATCTTAGCTCGGACGGAGAGGAAGAGCGATCTCACTGGAGTTCCTCTCCGAAAGACTCTGGTCTTGCCTCGATCGTTCATCCGACCTCCCCTTCTGCCGATCCAGTTGCTTTTCCTCCTGATCCTGCCTCAGTTGTTATACCGGCCCCTGAAGCTGTGTTGCCGACCTCCGAAGCTACTTCTTCAGGACCGGTTGCTGGCTCTCCCCCTCCTACCGAGGGATGTTTTTTTTCTCCTACTTTTGAAGCCCATCTGGTCGAGCTTGTGATCAGACAAATATAAGGACAATAAATAAGTTTTTGTTTTTATCCTCCTTTGACTTGTTAATTCTATAAATAAAACTCTAAACTGCCATTAGCTTTGCGTAATTTCAAATAGCCCGTAACGAAGTTGATCTCGATCGCCGTTAACTTTGTATAATTTCGTATAGCTCATAACAAACTAGAGTTTTTGGCTTAAGTCGATCGCGATCAAGTTGCCACTATGTATAAGAAATTTCCCTTTCGAATAGCATGTAACGAACTAGAGCGCTCGGCCTAAGTCGATTGCGATCGCTGGACTTGAAAATATTGAATCGAATGGTGCTGAGGTCGATCGATCCAAGACTTTGGTTCTCAGCGTCGCCTGGTTCTAAAGATCTCTTCCTAGCAACCAAGTCGAACGTAATCGAGGCCGAGCGAACCAAGATTTCGTTCTTGGCATTGCCTGGTTCCAAGAATCTCGTTTGAAACTTGGCCGAGCGAAGTGTCGAGGGCCAAGCGATGCCAAGATTTTGTGACTTGATATCGCCTGGTTGCAAGAATCTTGTCTTGGCAACCTGGCCAAGCATTGTCGAGGGCCGAGCGATGCCAAGATTTTGTGACTTGACATCGCTTGGTTGCAAGAATCTTGTCTTGGCAACCTGGCCGAGCGTTGTCGAGGGCCGAACGATGCCAAGATTTTGTGACTTGACATCGCCTGGTTGCAAGAATCTTGTCTTGGCAACCTGGCCGAGCGTTGTCGAGGGCCGAACGATGTGTTGAAGCAATCAGTCTGTCTTTCATTCTAGCACATTTTAGTGGAACTCTTTTTGTCGAGAAATTTGAAAACTCTTTATTAATGATGACGAAGGCGTGAGCCATTAAAAAACCTGACTAATGGGGCCAGGAAAAAGGTACCCAAAGCACAAGCAATAACAAAGTACGCAACAAAGAAACAAATGGACTAAAATAGAACTTATCTACTGGTGGAACGCCCTCGGGTTCTTGTCGTTCATATCACGTAAGAGGAAAAAGCCATGTCTGGCTTGTTTGACCACCCAAACGGGTCCTTCTATTGTCTGAACGATCTTTCCAGGGTGTTTTCTAATCGTTTCGGCCTTTCTCAGAACATCAACACCGATCCTTATATCGCTCGGCCTTTCCCTTTTATCGTAAAACCTTGTTTCTTCCTCAGCTCTTAGACTCAAAGAACTCATCAAGACTACTGCTCCCTCAAGGGTTCTCGTTTCTGCCAAGTAGCATTCCCTAGTGATTCTCTATTGACCCCTGACCTTGCCGATGCCATGGGGGGTCGAGAACTTCATTGCTTGATAGTAAGTTGAGATGACTGCTCTAAGGGCATTTTGTGTGGCTCTTCCGATTATTGCATTATAAGCCCCTACATACTTTACAACCAAAAATTCAACATCCTTCTCCACCTGGCATGGCTTTTGTCCTAACTTTACCTTCAAGGAGACTCGGGAAAACGGATAAGCCGATGCTCCTGTTACTCCCTTAATGGGTCCCTCGATTGGCAATAATCGGTCCTCCGATATCTTCATCTGCTTAAATGCATCATAATAGAGCAGGTCGACCGAGCTATCTGTGTCAATCATTATTCGTTTTATTTCACTACCCCCATGTTCAGAGTGACCACTAGCGCATCATCATGAGGACATCTAACACCATCTAGATCAGACTCATCGAATGAAATCATTCCATCATTCTGCTGCTTTTTCTTGGCTGACGAGTCTTCAATGACCTGCTTGGCATACCTCTTTCTACCTTTAGCGGTCGACCCTCCTGCTACACTACCCCCAAAGATCATGTTAATGACCCTAACCGGTCGATCGTCTTGTCGTTCGGTATGTCTATCATTTCTCGCCCTGGACTGTGCCCTCGTGTCTCGTCGATCATTAGTATTCTTGTTCTGCCTCCCCCCACCGTTCCTGTCGTTTTGTCCCCAAAACCTTCGCCAATTGTCGGACTGATTGGTCCTACCCTCATTATCTCGATCAGCATTGTTTCTGTGCTTCAAAAATCTATGCAACCTTCTTCTTTGGATAAGGAGCTCGATTTCTCTTTTTAAGTCCCAACAATGCTTCGTATCATGACCAACATCTCTATGAAAACGAAAATAGAAAGAAAGATTCCTCCTGTCCAGGGGAGTTCTCAATGCATCAGGTTCTCTAAAGGGTTCTCCTTTAGCTCTTATGATCTCCAATACTTCTGCATATCGCCTGTTGAGCGGGGTGAAGGACTCGCGTCATTGATCCTGTCGATCGGTCGGCTTTCTCCAACTAGATCTATCCCTCTGTCGTTTGTTTGAATCTTCGGTTCTACCGCTCAGCTCTCGATCGTCTGCTCTACGCTTTGTATTTTTCAATACTTCCTCTAGCTGAATATATTTATCCGCTCAATTTCTTATCTCCGGAATAGATCGGGGCTGGTCGAGGGCCAATGACTTCTTAAATTCCTCATCCCTCGTGTTACTCACAAGGGTGGCCAGCATGGATGAACAGGTGAGATCAGGGACTTCCAAGGCTTCATTATTGAACCAAGTGATGAACTCCCGCAAGCTTTCGTTCCTTCCCTGGGTCAACTGCATCACCTCTAGAGCAGTTTTCTGTGACCGCTTACTGGTAGCAAATTGATTGAGGAATAACAACTTAAAATCCTCGAAGCAAGTGATGCAACATAGAGGTAGACTATTGAACCATCTTCGGGCTCGCTCTTGAAAAGCAGTACAGAACGCTTTACATTGAATCGCATCAGGGACGCATTGCAGGTTCATCATCGACTGGAAGTGCTGTAGATAATCTAGGAGAACGGTCTTTCCATTATATTTCTCAGGTGTCGGTATTTTGGTGCCGACCGTAGGAAGACTATCTAGGATCTCTGGAATGAAAGGAGAATTATACTGTGCAGACACTTGGCCCGGACGGGAATTCATGGCTAGATTGACTCGATCGTCCACAATTTTTTCTAGGGCTTCAACAGGGTGGCGATCGGCCGTCACACCAATATGTCGAGTGGCGGTCTGCTGTTGTTCCGGCTGAGACTGCAGAACTTGGCGAATCAATAGGTCAGCCGCTTCATCTATCTGTTTCTTGGTGAGGGAGGTTTGCGGCGGTGCAGGAGGATTTGCATCCAGGGGGTGCTGGGAATTGGGATGCGAATTAACCTCGGCGTCGTCTTCCAAGGCTATGTTCTGTTCTTCATGATTTTGGTTGTGGAGCTGCGGTTGATCATTCGGACGCGAAGATTGAGTGCATGAATCATGATGCGGTGGCGGATGAACGACAGGTAACTGCAAACCTATCCGTTGCGTCACAAGAGCCGTGACGACAGCGACGTCAGGATTGGCCGCTGCCGCTTGACTGACCTGTGTGTTTCTGAACGTGGTGCCTTGATGTCGAGCCCCACGGTGAGCGCCAACTGGTTCAATCGGATTCTGCTGGGGCTGAACGTAACTGCTTGGATCCATAATTCTGCTTGACATCGGCTAAAGAATACCTGCAAAACAAATAAAGGCACGCCGGGGATTGATTCCCGGAAGACCCCTCTGACGCTCAAGTTAGTCTTTTTGAGGAAGTTTTGGCTGCTGAGAACAAAGAGAAAGCCAAGGTTGTAATCTCGTACCTGTATCATAGTAGAATAGTACCTTATATATCACGTGGATGCTAGGTTTAGGTCTTTACGTAGATCTTTGTGTTTGCATGAGAGACTAACTCCTGATGAGCCGTGAACATGTGGAGATAGGCCTGAGCCTAACACAGCCGACCCGACCAAAAGTAAATTGAATTTACAAAATATAGTTTGAGTGTTCTCCCTTTTCTACTCATCTTTTTATATTCTTGCATAATATACGTGCGAATGCGAAGTTACATGAACTTGAATAGCCGGCAGTCACGACATTCAGATTAAGCCGTTGCAAGCATCAGCGGCAGTTGTAGTTTAAGCATCATCATTTCAATTATTTTTGAGAAATAATGAAAAAGGCAAAACAATCTATCTGGTGACCTCATTTCATATAAACTACGATTGTCAACCACCATGCTTGCTTTTCACCTGCCTACGGTGCATTCTGTTTTAATTTGTAAACCCACCAATAGTGAACAATCCCACAACCACAAGTCAAATATTTGATATTCTAAACTTGGGCACAACAGATGTAAGAAGACCAGGTTATTCACTTAACACCTAGTTGAGGCACAAACCAGAATTGTTCAAGAGAACAGGTTGCGTAGAACCTACAACCTCATAAAACACCATTGCAGAAACCGTTTCCTGCATTTTACAAAAACGATATAGGTAGGTGGTTCAACAACAGCATGTCTCCGGTTGATTTTATAGAGGGAACCAATCTGTTCTTTCCAATTCTGTTCTTTATACCTCTACTTTTCTTCTTTATCAAGCATCTGAAGAAACAATCTGAATCCAAATCTTCACCACTTCCGCCGGGTCCATATGGATGGCCAATCTTAGGAAACATACAAGTGATGGGAAAGAAGCCCCATGTCAATTTGACCAATCTTGCTCAAAAATACGGTCCACTCTTCTCCCTTAGACTTGGAAGCCAACTTGTAGTTGTGGGATCATCACAGGTTGCTGCAGCCGAAATTCTCAAGGCTCACGACCGTGTCCTGTCAGGGAGATATGTTCCTCATGCAGTGCCGGCCAAGAGCCCAGAACTTAACAACTTATCACTTGGATGGGCATTGGAGTGCGGTGAAAGTTGGAAATCTATACGTACGCTGTGCCGAAGAGAGCTTTTCTCTCCTAAGGCATTGGAGTCTCAAGCACTTTCCAGGGAAAATACTGTGAAGAAGTTGATTGCATTTGTTAACAAAATGGAAGGTAAGGAAGTCAAAATTAGAGATGTGGCTTTTGCGGTTGTGTTCAACATGCTGGGAAAGATTCTAGTGTCAAAGGATCTAATAACGTTTGAGAATGAGAGTCTCCAAGGGGAAACGAGCAAACTCCTAAGAGAAATAATGGAGGTTGCTTCCACTCCGAACGTCTCCGACCTTTTTCCGATCTTAAGTCGGTTTGACATTCAAGGGATACGAAGGAAGTGCATGGAAATAAACACTAAGTTTTCAAATTTGTTGGAAACAATTATCAAGGAACGAAGACATGAGCAAGTATGTAACCATCGGGACGACTTTCTGGATGCACTTATCAGTAACTGCTGCAATGAATATCAAATCCATCAACTGCTCGGGGTTTGACCTCTCTCTCTTTTTCTCTCATGAAAAGAATTGTGATGTAGGAAATCCAAAATCCTGATACAATACAACCAATGAATCCGTCTGTAATTTTGCAGGAGTTTTTGGTTGCTGGCTCTGACACAAGTAGTTCAACCATAGAGTGGACAATGGCAGAGCTAATGAAAAATCCAGATCACATGAAGAAAGTTGAAGAAGAAATTGCAAGAGAAAACGGGGTAAAAGAGTCTCACCTGCCACACCTAAAATACCTTCAAGCTTGTGTCAACGAAACTTTGAGGTTGCATCCTCCAGCACCATTGCTCCTTCCCCACCGTGCTGTCAATACATGTGAAGTTATGGGCTATACCATACCAAAGAACTCTCAAGTATTAGTCAACGCCTGGGCAATTGGAAGAGACCCCGGTAACTGGGAAGAACCACACATCTTCAAACCAGAACGGTTCCTGGACTCAAATGTGGATTTTAAGGGAAATGACTTTAATTACATACCTTTTGGTGCAGGAAGGAGGATTTGCCCTGGTCTTCCCATGGCTGCAAAACACGTTCCTTTGGTAATTGCTTCTTTCATTTATTTCTTTGATTGGGCTCTTCCAAGTGGAAGCCATCCAACGAGCCTAGACATGAATGAACAGTATGGAATAACTATGATGAAGGAACAATCTTTGCTTCTCATTCCTAGGGCCAAACCAGGAGCACATGCCCTAGGAGCACATATTCGATTCTGATCTCCTAGCTTCGTACTGTACACTTTCTATATCAATAAAAAGTATGTAAAGGTGACCTGTAGTTTTAGTTCTAGAGATAAACTCCAGATCTGTTTAAGACTCAACCTTTCCTATGTTGATCGTCTTATACATCAATTCTTGATCATCTTACAACTCTTGCAGTATTTAAATCTCACACTCTTACAAGATTATTGAGAAAGCACTAAACTATCAAAGTAGTAATAGAGGTACGAAAGAGAGATAGTCAAATGCTAACCTTTGTTACTTCTCTCAAAGTATACAAAGGAATGCTCTCTCTTAATCTGTATAAGAAACAAAGATCAAATGAGTTATTTATAGGTACCTCTGGCTTAATGGCCAAGTTATAATTTAGAATCCCAATTGAACTGATCTAACTAGATCATATTTATCCTTATCAAATTACTTCACACTAATCAATAGAAGACAACCCCATCCAAATAGGACTCTATTTGATAGAATTTAGCTACATCATTACTAATAAGATAAGAGATTACATCTATTTAGGAATAATATATCCATATCCACGAATCTTCACTATATTTAGATGATCGTCCTATATGGTCTTTATCTTGTAGAGCTGATGTCTATATTATATGATCTTATCTGCCATATCATGAAAAGATCTTCACATGATCTCTATCTATTGATGATGAGTCACTTAAGCCCAAAGACTTTCATAGCACAGTGGTCTAGTCCAATGTTTACCCATGTCAAGATTACTAGTTATGTTCCATTTATTTCAGCATACACTAAGTCTTTAGTCCATCAAGAACTTAGCTTTAGCAAATTTAGTTGGTACTGGGTCCAAAACTCACACCATGCTTGATCTAACTTGTTAGGTTACCTTGTAGCTCTTATATTCCACCGTCATGCATATGATCCTACTAACCTTTAACCTAAGGCTCATTACGAGCTAGTTGTGAAGTTCCTTCATATACTACAGGGCTAACAAACTATCCCTAGCAGATGAATTCGATGCTCTCGTCAAATTAGTATGAAGGTAGGCATTTTCCTGATCCTTGAATTGTCCTAAGGTAGTATCTTTTTCCCACGTAGCTTCCATGATCAGCTTTCCCTTCCATTGGATCAAGAATTCGATCCTCTGATTCTTCTTATATTATCCCATCGTTGATGAACCAAGATCTTCTCCACTTGATCCTTAAACTATTTTCTCATAACCAATGGAGCCCTCTTCACCTAACTCCTGTTTAGATTTTATAAATCCTTATAAGAAGGTATGAGAAAACTAACATAAAAACTTAGATGTACATTTAATCTCTTGAGCAACTTTGATCTGTATGCTAGGTTCCCCATTTTACTTAGCACTTCAAACTGTCCGTCATACTTAGGCACCAATCCTCAATGTACTTGCTTACTCAAGACTTCTAAATCTATAGTGTATGTTTTAATAGTACCTTGTCTCTTATGTCGAACTTTAAGGTCTCCTCTATAAGTTCACTTACTTCTTCATCCATTAATAAACTTTTTTAAGACTATCCCTCATCTCATCCAATAATGTTTGCTTCTCTATTATGAACTCGTACTCTATAAGACACTTGCCACATGTCTTTTATTATACTATCTAGAACGTATTTTTCTCCATAGCAGAAGATATATGCAAATTATAGTAAAATTATGTAATACCAACTAAACTCAACCAATTACACTGACTTGCATTTACATAATGTCATATATACTTCTCCAATAAACTATTGATCGTCTCAGTTTGGACATTTGTCTATAAGTGATTTACTGTTGAAAACTTTAAATCATAACCTATTAAGTCTCAGTCACTCACAAAGTCTAAAGGGGCTATGAAATATTTCACTATATTCTTCTAGAACAACTTTGTCATAATATATGGGGGATAAGATGCCAGTGCTAGCACAAAGATTGCACGTTTATAAAATTGATCTATAATCATCATGATTGTTATTTTCTTGTCCACCTATGGAAACCTACCAATGAAATCCATTGAAACTGACATCTATTTTCTTTTAGAGATGGATATGGTTGTAATAAATTGGTTTTCTTCTTCATTTTCATCTTATCCAACTGACACAAAAGATAAGTCTTGACATATAACTTGATGTCATTCTCCATCTTTGGCCAATAGTAGGAACAAGCTAACAGTGTCATCATCCTTTAAACTTTAGGGTGACTAGTCCATAATGAGTTATGTGTCTCCTTTAATAATTTTTTTCGTAAGCCACCAAAACTCTGTGTATACACTTAAATATTCTTAGTCATCAAAAGGGCATCATCATCGAGTAGAAACCTATGTACGACACCGTTCTTAACTTATGAGATTAACTTATAGTATGTGTTATTCAATGGAGTTGTAACTTTGATTTGCTCTAATAAGTTAGACTTTACCCTAATAATAACATATAGGGTATGAACACTTTATTTTGACATAAGGTATCTGCCACTTTATTATACCTTCCTGATTTATGCTCTTACATAAAGTTATATTTAGTAATAAACTCCTGCATCAGGCTTGCTTCATAGGTAACTTCTTCAGAGTCTAAAATATGTGTTGGCAATATTGTCATTACAAACAATGAACCTGGTCCCCAAAAAAATATACTCGCTTTATCTCAAGATAATGTAAAATTACAAGCATCTCCTTTTATGCATTGAGTATGATTACTCCGCATTATTGAGCTTTCTACTCTCAAATTCTATAGGATGACCCAACTATACTAGGACTCTACCAATATCTTTATCTAATGAATCTGTATATACCTTAAATGGAAGATTAAACTCAGGTAGCTTCAATACAGGTTTGGTTGAGATAATGGCTTTAAGGTTCTCGAATGCCTCCTAACATGCATTCAACTAAAACCATTCTTGCTTTTTCTTCAGCAAGTTCGTTAATGACGTTGCTTTCATTGTGTAACCTAATATAAACATCCTATAGTAGTTAACCAATTTGAGAAAACTTTGCAACTCTTGTACCATCATGGGAATCCTCCAATCAACTATTACCTTCACTTTTTTTGGATCCATCGTGACCTGACCTTAGCCTACCAAGGGAATTAAGATTCTAACCTTTGAATATGTAAACTCACACTTCTCTATATTCATTTAGAGCTTGTGTTGCCTCATTCATTCAATCACTTTCCTCAAATGCTCCACATACTCTACCATGATATCGTCGAGATATAAAATAACAAACTCGTCAAGGAAGTTATATAACACATCGTTCATCAAGTTGTAAATGTCATATGGGCATTAGAAGGTACGATTAAGAACTTGTACGACTCATATCGAGTCACATAGGTTGTGTTTTGCTTATCACTCTTGATTATCTACATTTTCGAATACCCACGATGAAGATCAAACTTTGTGAAAACCGTAGCCTTCGATAATCTATCCATTAAATATTGAGCCAAGGGAATATGATTCTTGTTTTAGATTGTTATCTTATTCATAGCTCTATAGTCCAAGCACATTCAAAGTGTTCCATTGTGATTCTTTTATAATAATTTCTAGGCACCATTTGGAGCTTTAGAAGGTTGGACAAACCCTATCTCTAATCATTACCAAGTTTTTCTCGAAGCTCCATCAATTCCAACAGGGTCATTCTATATGGGGAATATTCAAGTGGGATGTCTTTAGAAACTAACTTGATCCTATGATCAATCTCTTGATGAGAGGGAAGAGTATTAGGTAACTCTTTTGGCATCACATCCTCAAAATCCCTCAATAAACTTACAATTGCATCTTGTATTTCCACTACGTAGTCCTCATTAACCTCCCACATGGTAGTGAGATAGGTCTTCATATCTATTTTCAACCCTTTTTCGCTGTTCATAAAGAACATATGTGCTACTGTAGTTATATTATTTATTGTTCCACCACCAAGTCTACAATAGTTAATACAACAAGATTTTTATTGATGCATCATCATCATAACTTTTAAACTTGCAAACAACATTGCCTTTGAAAGTTGATGCCTAGTATTAACTCAAAATCTTTAATTGGCATGACCATACAGTTGAACTTGGCACGTTAACTCTGTATACTCATTAGGACGTCATAACCAGCTCCTAACACCAGTTGCGTCTTACCTGTAGGGGTCTTCATTGTTATCAGGTCTTTGACACCTCAAGCCCTAACTTGTGCATCATCTTTTCTCCTTTGAAAATGTGTGTCGCACCTATGTCTGGCATTATGGTTACCTCTTTCCTATTGACTTATACTTCCATATACATCAGCTTGTCAAAAGGATTAGATTTGCTCTTAACCGCATTCAACAAAAAGATCAGATTCATTACCACTTCTAAATCTTCTTCCTTTTCTTTGATAATTAGGGCATTTATCTTCTCCTTCCTTGGTCATTCTCTCACGAAATGTGGACCGCTACATAGGTAACAAAAATTTTGCACTTCTTGAAGGACATCTCCCCACTCTTGAAGTTGCCATTATTTCTCCTTTTGCTTTAAATTCTCCCTTCTTAAAGTCTTTCTTCTTTTTCCCTCACTCTTCTCTTATTAAGATAGGCCTTTACCCTTGGAAGAAGTAGATGAGCCTCTTAAGTTTCTTTTATTGCTCAAAAATCCACCAAGGCATTAGCATTCATGATTGCGCCAACCTCATCCTTCACATTTTACCTACGTAACTACATTTGCGCCTATGGTTAACCCAAAAAAGGTTGAAGAGTTTTTCCTCTTTTAACATGTTATCAATATCTAGCATTAGAGAGCTAAACTTTTCAACATACTATCTTATCGATCCATCTTACTTCAACTTTTTCAAGGTATCCCTCGTGAATCAAGAAGTGTTCATCAGAAGGAACTAATCCTTTAACTCCTTCTTCATCTTCTTCCATGTGTCGATGGGTGCTCTATCTACACTAATTTCGAAAGAGTTCCTCATTCTCTAGCAAAGCTTGGCATATCCATCCAAGTACAAGGTTGTCACATTCACCTATTTAGCATCGAGTACCTTACCAATCGCAAAGTATTATTCCATACCCTATAAAAAGTTCTCAAGCTCCTTCACATTTTGCACACCTTTAAAAATTTAGGGTCCACAAACCCTCATTTAGGTGCTCTCGATATTCCCAACATTTTATGTTGCAACAATATGCCTTAAGATTGCCATCGTAAACCTAGTCTCCTCTTATACTTTCATCAGATATGTTATTTGATGCTACAACTATTAAATTTGTTTGATCAATTTTTTAATGCTTATAAAGGTTTATAAGTTTTAACCACAAGTGCACAATGTAGCTGTAGCTAGCACTGACAAGTATGAGTTGATCCTATAAGGATTCTAAGTACTAGTATTCACCTTTTCCTTATTATCTAATTGTAAAATCAAATTATGGATTTAATTAAAATTTAAACTAAACAAAATAAACAAAGATTGAAACAATAATGAACTCAGACAAAGGAAAATACTACAAAAATTTGATATTAAGTAAATAGTACCTAAGTGATGAATCTCCCAAAGAATTTTTAAATATTAACCTTTTATCATGCAATTAAATTTTTTATTATTAAACTCTAAAAATTGTTTTCTTTATGTTAATATCTTTTTCAAGAATATTAACAATTACTCCCTCAATTGATTAACTGAAAAATTTGTTGAGTTAAAACCCTTAAGATTGCATAATTGATTCGTGAATTCAACTACTAGTTTTGACTTTAATCTAGAGGATTTTTCTCTACCTATCTCTATGTTTGTATACAACTCCTTCCAATTATGGTAAATCTATTCACAAAAAAGGATTTCTCATTCTCAATAATATGAAATCAGATAATGGACTAATATTCCAGATATATTAGTTCAAGAATATATCACATTGAATAAAAGGTTAAATCATATTGTCATTATAACTTAGGGTTCATCACACATCTAGGCACTAAACAATTTAGTTCCTACTTATAGAAGACAAAACCAATAAAAATATTCAAAAGAACCAATAGAAATAAAGAAATCATATTCTAAATCTCCTTTTTATCTTTAATGTATCTTTTTACAATTTGGATTGAATGATGCTATCTATCAAATGTTATGACATAATCTTCATATTGACCGATTCTTCTTTATGTTATCTTACTACTTAAAAATTCTCTAAAACTTGCCTCTTTCTGTTCTGCCTCTAATAATGTCCTTTCATAGAAAAACTAAGGGTTCTCGGATAACACAACCACTTATACAATTGTGTAGGAGATCATGTATCTCCAAAAACACCTGAATTCGTGATTTTACATAGGCATAGAGACTTACACCAGCAGCACACATAGCTAAAAATAATATTTTCAAATCTCTACACATTTATAGTGACCTATACAATCGTTATACATGGATGTGTATCTTTAAGTTTGTATGAATCTTCGTTTTATGTTACGATTTCATCCAAATTCTTCTCCTTTTGGTCCAAGAAGGCAATTATCACCTACAAACACACTTGAAGTCGATTAAGTACCAAAAATACTAAAAACTATTAAATAATAAACAAAACTCATTAAATATGGGTATAAAATTATAGTTTAATAATCATTTATCAGACATCGCCACACTTAAGTTTTGCTTATTCTCAAGCAAATCATTAATCTTACAAACATCCATGCATTATTAACCTCAACCTATCCATCCACACTATAAATCATTATATCATATTAATCAAATTACCATACAATTAAATTTAAGTATCCTAAAACTAACCTTCACAATTCAATATCAATAATAATCATGTCGATAATCTTTTTGAAATCAAAAGAAAAAAAATTTACACCTTCACCAAGGTTTCTCTCAGTAGAATCAAGTGTTTAGGGTGAAAAATGTAAGAGCCCTCCTATCAATGCATAGAAGGATTCTTAACTATAATCTTGCAATAAAATCATTTTTCCAGCAAAACTGAAAATGGAAACAAAAAGATTTTATTACAAGGTTTTAATGGAGCTTAGGTAAGGTATGATAACGATAATAAAAAGGGTAATAAAATTGAAAGAAATTCACAAAAAAATTAAAAGAAACTTTGTTCTTCACGATATAGGTCCTTCTCACCGTAAGTCCATTTGTACCATAACTTTAACACTTTTTTTCATGCGCTCAATATATATTATTTATGTACTATTTATTATTATTATTATTATTATTATTATTATTATTATTATTATTATTATTATTATTATGAGCATTCATAATGTACCAAAAATTAAATTAATATTGGACCTTTTTAAATTTTAAGTTTCAAGAAATCAAGTAAATGTAAATAGCCTTTAGGGTTCAAAATATTAAGAAGGCTTTCAAGAAAGAAAAGGTAAAGGTAATAATTGTTGGAGTTATGTAAATATAGTGCCCTAGAAAGCAAGTGTATTTACATGTGCCTTAATCTTCTTCAGTTATAGTTATGTAATGAAAATATTTATTATTAATAAAATAAAAGAGTTTGGTTTTAATGAGCATTATATATCTAGTCAAAAAGGTACCAAGATTCTTTTGTAAGTAATATACATATATATAAAGATGTATAGGAAACATGTATATTATTATAATCTAAATTAATTGATTCACACTTGAATAATCAAGTTGGTCGCTTGATTATGGTTTAGACTGTAGTGTTGCGATTTATCTCCATGTAAGTAAAGGAGTT
>JAOTAZ010000220.1:27808679-27824017 GCA_025629785.1 Erythroxylum oxycarpum | reverse complement strand
AATTATCATATAAGTTTTTTCATATTTTATCAGTTTTTTTCATTTATAACTGCAAAATGATGTTATATTACTTCATTTTGAATAAAAATAAATATATAAAATATAGATCTCTTGGTAGGAAATCGAAGTGCTACATTTTGCTTTTCCAAACCATGCTTTGGAAGTAGAATGTGTAAAAGAAAGGAGCATACGAGTTTGCAGTTTGCGCAAGTGCAGAAATATGGGATTAAACATTGCTAAGCACAAATCAATTGAATCATATTTCATACATAATGACTTTATTTCCAGGTACATTGAATAATTGAAATGGACAATGTAATGACCTACAAAAGAATTTCTTCACTACATAAAGAATGAAAGAATAAACATAAGTTGACTCAAATTCTATGGACCGAAGCCTGCGTGAAACTAACTGTACTTGATCTAAAGGACTTCGTACTATTAGATTGACAAGTCTTGTCTGCAACAAAAAGAATTAAAGAATGAATGGGAGGCCCACAAAGATTTTTGAGTGAGTTGAAGAAAAAGAAGCAATCCCCTGTACCCATCAGAATTTGGAGTGAATTTGAAGAAAAAGAAACAATCCCCCTGTGGCCTGTACCCTTCAGCTTGCGTGAGAAAATGAGGATGAGCTCCCTGCCATATCTGTAGGCGCCCACGCTGAGACTGTGTACAGAGGTTGATCTAACCAGCTTAAAGAAAGTCCTTCATTTTGACCTTGTTTATTGACTACGTAGTTCTGGCAAGAATACATCTTCAGCAGCATCTGGCTTTGAATCAATTCCCTCTCTCTAATTCCCATGCATCGGAATCCACCTTGTTCCATCCACTGCTTCCATTTCTCAAAATTCTCGTGCCTTTCAACCCTGTCACTCCCTTCACAAGCCACTATATTCCTAATTTCCCTTGCAAACATCTCCTCTATTTTTATCCTAGCCGAGCTTTCCAATGGAATGCTAGAATCAATGGAGTCAAATATCGCAGAGTAGTGCTTAAGGGAATTGCATACTCTTCTTTCCAAATCAATAACATTGTGCTCCATCTCTTGCTCCGCCATGACGACTATCGCGGGTTTTGTGCTTCGGACAAGTCCCAAGAAATCCCTCAATACACCTCCACTTGCATCATAAAGTGTCTTATGCATTTGGAAGATGCAATTTATGGCCACACTCTCTCCTTCTTTCACATGAAGCATCCACAGCCTCACATCTTCTAGCCTATCTACCACAGGATGAAACTCGAAAGGCAGGTTCAATGCCTCCGCAAATCCAGCAAGCCTATCTCCTATCTCATTCAATTCTTGCTTCGACTCACCTATACCGGTGATTCTAACATGGCTAGGTGGATCAGCCCTGGAAGCCAAACTCTGAAACAAACTTGGCCATTGAAGCCCTTGCTTGATATCGAAGTCTATAATGTGAACCCTATCTTTCCCTTCGAAGGCTCTCAACAAGATCTCGTTTGCTGTGAAATGAAGAAACTTGGGAATTGGGCTCACCTGATTCAGAAGCCTTAATGCAGTCCCAGAGTCATCCTCAACCCGATTAAACTCTCGAGGAGTGGAGATGTGAAATATTTGAGGCCAAAACCTTGCAACTCTAAGAGCTAAAGCCTCAGTGTAATAAGCTACAAGACGGCTAATAGAAGATCCCCCCCTTGGAGAAGCAAGCTCTCCCAATTTAGCTACAAAACGGTTGATCCCCGCAAAATTCTTGTTCCCAATTGCTTCAACACAAGCTGTGAGTAAGCTAACTAGCTCAAACCCCTTATATTCTTCTTGATGGTCCTCCTGTGGAGCCTCCACAGAACCGCCTTGTTGATGAGGATTTTTTGAGCCATTAGCAACCTCCTGCTCCAAAACATTCTCACTAAGCCGAAGGCCTAAGCTATGACTCTCTGACGAAGCACTTGAACCTGAGGCTTCTTGCACTGGCCTTTGCCTACTCTCCCCACCTTTATCACCAAGGTCAGTGATCTCGGTTATAACAGAGCCCACCCATGGATTGTTTGTCAATTGCAAAGGCGGTGAGATCACTTCACTTGGCACAAAACATACCCTTTCCTCATCTCCTAAACATGTCAACGAGAAAGGAACTGGGTTTGGGCCTCTAGGAACCCCAAAACTTGATTGAAACCAGAAACTGCGGCTCCCCAATTGACCTAGACTCAACCTATCACCCCCATCATGTTCGCTGCTCCTTTTTCTTTTAGCCCTATTAGTGCAAGATTCGTCAACTGTTCCCTGCTCCGCAAACCTCTTCAAGCTCTTACCTTTCTCCCAGAACTCATCTTTCACTAATTTAGCGCTTGTCGCTAATGGAGGAAGGCGGATGTGCTGCTTAATAGAGCGATTACTGGCCTTGGATTCCACTGGCCTGTCCACAGACACACCAACAGAAACGGGCCTAATAGGCTGTGAACGTGAGGACTCTCTGCGAGAGAAAGTACATGGCAAGTCCAATCTCTGCGTGCTCATTGAAGGTAGCTGGAAATGGCAAGTTTTAAACTGTGCTGGTGACTCACTCCTCAATCTATGCCTAGGTGACAGCAATGTAGAACTAGAACACCCAGCCAACATCCTCTATAACCTTCCAATTCTTCTTTTTTTCTTTTTTTTCAACTTGTGTTGCGATTCACGCACCCTATTCTATGATTTTCTGTTTGTCTTCCAATCTTTCTTTGTTTGTATAAAACGAACACTTGAACTATGCTAATTATGATTATTATTGTGTGTGTGCTCTGTGTTCATTCATGGCTACCTCTGCATGAACACTTTGAAGTTAGAAATGTGAGCTTGTAAATTTTCTTTTACCAGAAACATATGAAAACAACAGGAATCGGATGAGTGATGACAAAAGAATAAATATCGAACAGGGAATTTGTGAACTGTATATATTCATATAAGAATGCTTAGTATGGACTTTAAAGAATAAAAGAATTTGCAACTTCCCACCCCCAAATGAATGAAAGAATTCGGAGCTAATCAACCTGAAAGAAAAGAATCATCGGATTCCAAAACATTCAACTTAAGATCATTGACAAAGCGTTGCCAACTTTATTGACGATGCAGTTTACTACATGAAGGGAAATTTCATAAACATACTTGCACAAGTTGGTGACTGAAATCATCAGCAATCTTTACACCTATATCAGCATTTGAAGTTTGCAACAGCAAGCCCATGACAGCTAAAATTGAAAGAAGAAAAGCAAATCCAGAACCCCCGCATCTCTCTAAACATGCATGAAAAGTGATCACAACAATATCATCACTGGCAATCCAAAGAAACATTCAGCCATAACAGAGTTGCGTTTTTCTAATATTAAGCCTTTTGTTTCTTTCCCATCTCCCACTCCCTCCCTCTCCCTCTCTCTCCCCCGCTAGTACTGCTACTATACTAAGACTCTACTAGTAAGAACTTCATAGCTGTCTCTGTCGCTGCTTTTTCCTACTTTTTGTATACCCATTTGGTTTAACCGGCACTAAGGAAAAAAAAATCGATGGCTGTGAAAGGCGGATTCGAGAAGAGTAAGGGGACGCGGGTGTCCTTGCCGTTCGATGTTGATCAGAAGGTGTAGAGAAAGCAACTCCAAGTTACCGTTGGAACATGTCGGAGAAATATGACCGTTGGAGAACTTCATCATCTTCTGAGTGACGTGTCACGTGCCTCTCCCCTTAATAACCGTTCGCTCGACCGTTGGGTTACACCACTTCACTTTTCTTTTAGTGGGCTCTGGTGGGTTGTCAATTAACTACCATCAACTTCCTATCAGACTTGGGATAACTAAGACAGGTGGCGGGCAATCCTTCACTTGATAGATTGTGACCAGTTGGTTCTGGCATATAATAATCCCAGAGGGTCACATAAGTGCTTGTTCTTTCCTAATTTTTTCAACAGCATTCACTGGATTCTGTGTGTTGAGCATGTTAAGAGAGAGCACATAAAAACAATCCCAACGAAAGTTTAAACCATCATAGCATAGCAAGCATACTTTGACCTAAGTGAAACACGGATCATCATTCCCGTACCAGTTTGATTGGGTTACCAAAATTCATCCTACCAACGAAACGGTACAAAATATGCCCACTTCACAGCCTGTTGCAAAATTCACGTAACTGCAACCGCACTAATGTCGTCACCACGAATGACGACTCGGGATTCCAGTCAACATAGGTCAGACGCTCAAGTGACCGACCTACCTGCTACTTGTATCACTCATACGTGGTCCATTCCATGGGAGGGACATTAGTGACCAATAGAGCAGTCCACATCTTAAAACGGTTCGGCCTTCAGATTTTAAGATATCACATGACGAGATTGAAGTACTGTCTATCTTCGTATCAAGAATAAATAGATAGCAGATATGTAAACATAAAAACTTCCATCACCATGCACATAATTCCAACAACTGTGATTTGAGTTCCTTCACGTCATGTCAGAGTGAATTGTTTTAATCTATCCGTATGGTAAAATAAATTGGCGTGACAGTACCAATTTAAATGAAATACCCGTGTTCATTGTATGATCACATTTAATAGACACCAATAACTTGTACATTTTTGCAATAGCTGCTAGTTTCTACATCAACTCCATAAACAAGGCTTCTTGTTTGCTTGTCAGACCAAGTTCATTTAGTGTCAGTGCACTATCTCCATCACTGAAAGCACGCCTTGGGTATGGTCTCACCTGTTCAGGACATAAAAGTTTAGAAACCAGAGTATTCAAGCTTGGTTGAGATTCACCTCAATAAAGGTTTTTTCAAACATCATTTCAAAGTTAAGGATGACCAAAAAAAATTTTCATGTTAAATTCTAGGACAAAAGATTAAGAGAAAAGGAATAAAGTTTGACAAAGAGAAATTACCAATCTATAAGTCCCAGGCTTGACGACTCTACCAATATCTATAAAGTCAAAAAGAGACTGCAAAGCCAACAAAAAACAGTAAGAAAACAAGGGAGTTATAAGAGGGACAATTGCACAAAAAAACGATGTACTCTAAATAGAATTTGCCTTTAAGTTGTCAGACTTCAGAAATCGTCGACCACGCCGGGTTCCATCAGGCATCCGCACCAACAGTGTGACAGCATTCTCATCATCAGATGCTGGCTCCTGAGGCAGAGAAGCTTCTTTTGCCACCAATTGTCTCTCCCACTCCTGCACGGAAGAATGACAACAAGAGCCATACAAATGAAAACGTTTAAGTATTCCATCTCATTATTGTTCTCCCCTTCTCCCCAGGAAGAAGCGAGCAAAAATGCAGTTCATGTCATCAACAGCAACACTTGCAACAAGAATAGGATGAAAGAATAAATATGCACACATTGTCTACTGTAATAGGCATCAAACTCCACCCCATTTCCTTCTTTTTTCACATCTTAAAAAAAATTAAAGTACTAAAGGAAAAGACAAAATTAAAGGTCTTGTAGCACAGAAGAACTGCAATTCAAATTTAACGATTATCCACCTCTAGCAAAAATGCTGAAGAATGTGGTCCTCAAACTTTCCAGTGTAGGAACTGCGCTTGAGGAGAGCACATCCAGGTAATAACATTCTAAGTTGTACAACATATACATCATGATAAGGAAAAAAATAACTTTTATCAAATATATGAAAGGAAGGAATACCTGTTCTTCCTCCAATTTCTTTCGTAATGCTTCCTCTTTTCGTGTTTCCTCTTCCAGAGCAGCTCTTTTGGCTGCTTCTTCCTGTAAACGACGAGCTTCAGCTTCCTCCAACGCTTTTATCTCTTTTTCACGGTCTGCTGCCAATGATGCCAGATACTCATCATCCTGCATCCACCAGGCAGGGGCCAAATTTTTATCAAAGAACTGAAAATGCAGTTCTCATTTTGTTTTCAGAGGCTAAAAGCAACACCTGTTGTTCGCGGATCAAGCGCTGAGCTTGCAGAGAAGGTGATGGAGGACGGGGTACACGATGGGCATAAGCAACCTCCGATTGCATGAATTCTTGTGGTGCAAATGGAAACCCATAACCAGTCCCCTCAGGAATTCCACCAAACATTGCAGCCTCAAGCATGACTGCCTCATCATGCTCCTCGGAAGAGATTCCTCCCCACTTCAATTTGTTCACGAAGATGAAACATATTTAGCAAGTACAAAGAATGGTATCATTTGCCTTGAATTCAAAATTCTAGTTGAAAAAATTATAGTAGGAATCTAGTATGGAAAATACCTCATCTGAAGGAAAAGCATTGCCATTGTGCTGTGGAGGACTACCATCTTGCCCATGACTTGACGCTGACCCAGCCTCAACAATTCCAACATCTTGGCCAGAGCCAGCTAGTGTGCATCTTGATCTAGTCCTAGCAAGAGGCTGCTCCACTAAATCATCAGCATCGTCTTGGATAGATGAACTTCCTGTCTCCAACCTAGACCAAATCAAGCAAACATCAGATTTGTTATTTCCATACATGGAAACTTATCTCACATGTGGCTTTATCATTCCTTGTACAAAAATTAAATGTAAGGTGCCATGTCCTTATTCGAGAGCATATTTTCCCAAAAGCTAGTCATACACACACCTTCCATTAGACGATGGTATTTTTTCCATCTCCATCTCTGCTGACTTTATATGTCCAAGTTCTGATGCCCCAACTTCTCCTGTCTGTTGATGAAGTGCTTTCTCTCGCTCTGCTGTCTGGATCTTATTGATTTTAGAAGAATCCAAAACCATAGGCAAAACAAAAGTTCAAGGAGACAAACCTCCAAAGATAATGAAACGGCGTGTGCAAGTTCAGGATCCTCCATATGAGGTTGAGTTCCCCGAGGTCCAGAATCTCTGACATCCTGCTTTATAACAATTATCATCAATTTGTACAGCATGTAAATAAATCCATAAGTGACAGAATATAATTTCTAACCGTCTTTACGAAATTTTGTTGCATAAAAATTCAATTGAATTAGTTTACCTGAGTTTGTTTTGAAGCCTCAATGGCAGCACGAATCATTTGCTCTTCTATGTCATTTCCATAGTCTTGGAAATTATCAAATCTGGGAGCACTTGGTTCACTGTTTCTATGAGGGAAACTACCACCAGATCCATCACCTTTCCGCTCGTTCTGCCCTGCAGCCCATGCGTTTAGACCAACCTGAGCGGCATCATCATCATCTTCAACTATGACTGTCCCATGAATGTCTGGGCCCTGTGCATGTTCAGTTCCTGTTACATCTTCAATGACAGGAGCATGACCAGACCGGCTAGATGTACCATCATTGCCATCTTTCACTTCTATGGGTATCTCCCTCACCTCTCTTGGTTGTGAAACATAAGGTGCACGATTTGAAAAATGTGAATCCCTATCAAACAAACTCCTACGGAATTGTGGGTCCAGCAGTGAGAATGTGTTCATGATGCTATCGTTGGAAAGAAGTGACAAAGGATTTCTCCTAGGTGAGAGTTCTACTGGATCATCTATCTCCATGATATCATCTTGTGGAACTGCAACAGAAGTTTCAGGTGCGCTGATAGAAAAAAGAAAAAAAAATATTAATCAGAGAAGCATGGCAAAGAAATTTAGGAGGAGAAAACTATATTACCAAACGAATACAGTATTAAAAAGTGGAGGACAAAAGGCAACATGAAATAAGATGTTATATAAAACACTAACGCGCTTCTATCCCCTTCAGTGAAATGTGCGTTGACAGCAGCATTGAGATTACCATGATGCTCCTAAATGAAAGCAAAAGTGAAATCAATTAGATGCATAGAGACTTACTCAATAACAAAATTAGATTTTTGAAGTTATCATGAAGAAGCTCAATTTGAAACTGCAAAACCAAGCTTGTAAGCATCCTCAAATAAATTTAAGTTTACTCACCAAAAGCAATTATATCAGGCTTCAGGGTGCGAAGTTATGACATCAATTTAAATTTCCAATCAAAAGGATATGACTACATCTCAAAATTCATATAAGAGAGACCAACTTCACATGCTATTACTTTGAAAAGGAAAATCAAAGAATGTAGTAGCACCATTGGCACAAAAACAAAAACAACCCAGCAGCAAGTTGAAGGTTTGATCAGAGGAGAAAAGGAGAGCCTTCAGTGGAACGGCTGAGTGGTCCAGAAGAAGCTGCAAAAATCTTTCAAGCAAAGCAGACTGCAATTAAGGCAGGGTTCCACCCTCTGAACCATGGGAAGGAAAAGCCAAGGGAGTGCAGAAAACAAAAATGCAAGGTGAAAAAGGTGGGTAATAAGGTATGGAACTATATCTAGTGAGGAGACAACGCAGGCAGGTTTCATAAGGCACAAGATAACACCAATGAAGGAATGGACTGTGAAACCATGATGCTAAGTTGTAATTGCAGAATGCTACAACGGATGTTTGCATTATAGGGATAAGAGGACTTCTGTGAAGCTTATGATCTAATAACTGTTTTCAGATGTTGTTGTAATGAGTGATACACTATTGCAGGGATTATTTTGTCAGCTTTAGAGGGGTTGTCTCCTTTGGATTGGTATGAGATTGGTTTAATAAACAATCTCTACCTATGAACATAAACTCTTTTTTCAACTTTTATCTTATTACTGATTTACCAAAAAAAAAAAAAAAACAACCCATAAATACTTCGTTGCATACCATACTGTATCTAAAGAACCAAAGCCTTAGAAAAGGGTTCAAAATCCAAAAAGCAACCAACCAAAAAACAGTCGTTATACGATCACCGCCAGCTAATTCCCAAACAAGTAAGCTGAAAATTAAACTTGAAACAAAAATCGCCAAACTTTCCATTGACAGCAATATTCAATACCCTAAATTAGCAGCGTAATCAATTAATTCAGGAAAAAAAAACTCAAATCAGCTACAGTTAACCATACAAGAAAAATAATCGCCATGGATTGAAAAAGAAGACAATAGAAAAAGTACCGATAAATTCCTTAAAATAAAAAGAAAATAACCTCCAGTTTTTGAATGGCGACAGCTTCAGTGACGCCTGTGATGCTCATAAACGTGTCGATCGCTTCTTGATCAACCCTAGCCATTGTCTCCAGATTTTTTAGAGGAATATATCTTCTACCTCTTCTTCAACTAATAGCAAATATTTTGTTTTTCCTCTTCTCCGTACAGTTTGTTGCTTCTTTCTGGTAGAAGAAAAACCAGAAAAATCTGTTTGGAATCTGGAGAGCCTTATATAGCTTAATTAAAAGGAAAGTGATTAGTGCCTGTTTGGCTCCTGCGGTAATGCTATCCCAGTTTGGGGCTGCGGCTTCTGCAATATTCTACCGATAGAACGTGGCTTGTTTTGCCCGGTTTGTCTTGGCGAGTAAGTTAGGGATAATCTTGGCAATTTACTTATCGGGCTATGTACAGGGACGACTGTTCGAATAAGAAGAAAAGCGAGAATTATAATTTGGAGTCCTTTACCATTTAACGAATAAAGATACCTTTTGACATAGTTAATTATGGTTTAATATTTTTTAAAAATGATTGATTAAATATATTTACTTAAATAATTCTTACTCGGAACTTATCATCATTTAGTTATAATTGATATTTATTAATTTAACCTGAGTTTGAATTCTTTTTACTTTTCCTATTTTTTGATAGCTTCCGCTCTTTCATTCCTTTTGTACGTATGTCCCTCTTATCTTTTTTTTCCCCTCTCATTCTTTACGAATACAGATTTCTCATATGTCATCTCGTCTTTGGGTGTTCGGTTCGGAGCCAATTTCATTACTGATAGAAATAGCCAAAGGCGGTAAAAAAAATTTCGTGGCTTTTTACCTAACTTTGTCTGGCATAAAATCAAATTTATTAATAATAGAGATAACCGTCGACAATGAAAGATGATTGCAGGTGGTTGACTTTTTATTTATAAGTTAACCTCTTAGAGCTCGTCATATTTGCGTTATTTTGTATATTTGGATATGTCATGCATCTAGGCTTATTGGGGTTATTATATTGTTTAAATCGAAGTGTGTTCAGTAAAATAACCAATTCATGCTCTTCCAATCAATTCCTTCACTTTATTTTCATCAATCTTTTTTAAATCAACACCAAAGGCTATCAATTTTTATGGAGAGATAGAGAAATGTGTTAGGAATCTATTGGCTCTAGAATCAAGTCATTTAGAGGTTGGATGACGAAGTTATGGCCAAAAGAATTAAACATATTCAATAAGACATCTTTATCTAATTCAACCTAGATTAATCTAGTTTTTCTCCTAAAGTTAGAACACACTTTTTTCCCCTATGAAAAACTTGAAAATGCAATAAACAACTTGGAAGGTCATGAGTAAAACGCAACTATAAGCCTTTCCAAAGGTTCTCTATATCTATCCTAACCTTACTTTCACTCTAAGTTGTCCCAAATTCACTTCCTCTAATGCAACGTCATTTCATAACAATTTAACTACCAACATTACTTCATTAAACTTTCTAATCTCTACTCATTTGATTCATTACTTACAACTAATTCTCATTCTTCACAATTTCCTATATTTCTTTTCCATAACACATCTAACTTATGTATAACAACAATTCGTATTCCAAATTTATCATCTCAAATCAATAACTTTCTCAAGTATACCTAATTTCAACTCAACCTCATCCATACATAATTCATATTTCAATAACCTCAAAAGGAAGAGTTTTACAAGGCTTTAATAGGCATTTCAAGCCACAATACAACATTTGTCTCATAATCCAAAATACAAAGTATACTTAAACAAGTAATACTTGAAATGCAACTAAAGTATTGTGTTTACAAAATCTAGCTTAAAATACAAAAATATGCATAATCGGAGTAATGTCTTAACTCTCTTTCACTCGATCTCTTGCTCATCACTTAGAGATGAGAAGGATGGGAGTGAGCTTAAAAGCTCTTGGTTAAAAAGTTTATAATAAATAACAAGCAAAACCATTGAAAACATTCACTTGTCATAGAAAATTCTTATCGAATTCATAAAACACATAGTTCTCAAATTCTAGTCCTATAATCCAATTGACAAACAACATAAATTATGCATTCATCAACTTGTTAACAAATCATAAACACATAAACACATCAGAATGGTTTGGGTAGGTCCGTAAGGGAGTTCTTGTGAATCTCCATGATAACAGAACGAGCTAGCATAATCCCATATAATGGTTTTGTGTAGTCGTAAATGGAACGAACTTTCACAATCCCACATAATGGTTTCGCGAAGTTGTAAACAGAGGCGAGTCCATAAAAGAGCTCTATGTCACTAGCTGGCAAGCGAGAGAAGCCCTTACCAGAGTCAATGTGCACTTAATAGAATAGAACGGTCCACCACAAACCCACATAACATATAATTATGGCATAAGCATATTGCCCTAAATGACACATTTCTTAAACTTGTTTTTAATGAGCATGAAATATTTTGAAAACCATTTCTATTTCCATTTCAGAATTCATCAACTAAAAATTCATATACAAAACATATAGCAATTTCTCAAATAATTCAAAAGTAATAAAAGCAACATTTATAAAAAAAATGAAATCATTTAATGCTCTTGAATTTGAAAAGATAGCCATGGCTCATTACTCAATTATAAACATGAAACCCACCTTGATTTCCTTTTTTAAAGACTTGCTCAAAGATGCCTCTCCTCTTGCTCCTCTTGCCTTTCTTGATTCCCTTCATCAATCACAAAATTTCCTATTCAATAGGAATTCAATTTGAAAAACCATAAAGCACATTCACTCAAATTGACTCTAAATTACTTAAACCCATGCATTTTCTAAGCTTCAAAAGCCAAAATCCTTCCGAAAATCCAAAAGATTTCTAATAAAATTACCTTGAATCTTCACCAAATAATAAGATTTTGGGCTCAAATGAAAGCTCTTCCCTTTCTCTTTCTCTTTTCCTTCTTGCACAACCCTAAAATCTCTCTTAAAAACTAAGAAAGATGGAACACTAATTGATTTTCCTTCTTTTCTTCTCCCACGACACTCTCGCCCTTTTCTCCCTTCTATTTTTATTTTCTTCTTCTTCAATAATGCAAGACACTCTTTTCTTCCCTTAATACACTTAATGAGTTTAAAATGTCCGTTTTCCCCTTCCTTGTATGCTTTATGGTCTTTATCCTTAAGTTAACTACCAAAAATGCTCTTATACAATCTTACTAGCTTAATTCAATTAACCCATGCAATAAAATCCTACTAACCTTGACATAATAATTAACTCTAAAAATTTTAATCCATCAAAACCTCATAATTAATTTAAATTATGCTTAACTCAACAAGAAAAAAAATCGAGAGCCATCATTTCTCCCCCTCTTAAAAGGATTTCGTCCTCGAAATTCTTACTTGACTGATCAAGAAGCAGGGGTATGTCTCCTCATATTAGCAATAATGTCACCTTAAATTCAAGAATCCAATCACATAATTCGATACTTTACATCAAACGTAATGCATACACTCTCAGTAGCATATTCTACATTTTATTGCTTGTGTCTTCGTTAGGACTAAGACTCTAATACTCATTTTTGAATCATTACATATTCATTTCTGATTTTTTCTTTCATTGATCATTTTTAATATAAACTATCTGATCTGCTTAACCTAATTCAGTGAAATTCTTCTTCGAAAGAAGATTTCTTACTACAATCATATTTACTGTTCATGCAATCTTTATCAATTAACTGTTATCATCAACGCATTATCAACCATTCTTAATACCTCAAGAAGACCAATTTCTATTGTTCTTATAAGGTCATAATGTTCTAATTACCAAAACTCAATGAAGTAGTAAACATAATTACTGTCGCATATGCTTAGGTGTGTATCATCAAAGTCATCCCATTTTCTCCACATATTTGTCTCCGATAATTCACCAATTTATATCTTGCACAAATGATACTTTGATCTCCATTGGTGCTAGACAATATTTCTCTCTTTATCCTCGCCTACAATTAGGGTATCTCTGCCATGATCATGACATAAACCTATTTTTTTCAGGCCACTATCGTGCCCTATACTTTCTTCCTTGAATTAACACACATTTTAACATCAATTCTACTCCAATTTTCCAGAATTTACATCTTCTAATGCTACATCGTATCGTAATGGTTCAACTACCATATGGTGTTGGACCCCGTTTCTGGAGCCCAACTTTCGGAATACAAAACCTTGTGCTTGAAACCCTGAAGGCCAATTGTTGTCATTCCACAAAGGTTGTGAGCGCACATTAATCAATCATCAAAATCATAAGTTGTACTCTTCACAGAATTGTAACTTTAAGTCTCTAATGTACGTGGAAGAAAGAATCATCTCAATCGGAGTTCTATAACTCAAAATATGCTAAAAAAGCCTAAGTGTGTACATACTCCAATTTTATTCTTCAACCCAACCCTTCACTTGTTTTCATTCAAGCTCTCTCGATACAACTCCAAATGGTACACATTTTTATGGGGATAAAGCTGAAGGTCTTAGAAATCTATTGGTCTAAGAATCACCTCAATTAGAGGTCGAATGAGGGAGTGATGCCCAAAAGAATACACCATGCTTAAACCCTAAATCAATTTGAACCTCTATTGGCGCGATCACCATAACTTTCATTATAGATGTCGAATTGACTTCATTTTTGGACCATTAGAAAGTAGACATCTAGATCTACAAATTTCATGAAGACCAAATAGTATGATTCTACCTCTAAGATAGTCAAAAATCAGAAATTTTCCCGTGCATGTCCGTTTAACGGACATTGACTGGCCAAGGGGTATTTTTCCACCCGAGAAGGTCCGTTAAACGAACATTCATGTCTGTTTAACGGACATTGGAGTTCCCAAGAGCCTCCAATGCCTCTCCAAAGCCTCCCATCTTCAACCTAATACCATGACCACTTATATACTTCCCAAATTCACTTATTCTAATGTCAAAACACTTCATAACAACTCCACATCAAGTTCAACTCACCAAATTTCTCAAATCACAATCATCAAATTCATCAAAATCACAAAATTTCAAACATTCATCCAAGCTACCACAAATACAAAACATAAACAGCATCCTAACTTGCAAAACTCATATCTCCTTATTCCAACATCCAAAATTCACAAACTTCATATCGTTGGAAAGATAAAGAGATCCTCTACAACTCTCAAGAAGACAATTCCCATCAATTCTACACAGATTTTTCCAGAATTGCCTTAGAATCCAAAACACATTCATACTCTTATGAAATGTAAAGATGGCAATACAAAGATATGAAAAGCCATAATAAACCATAATACATATGCATCTCATTTACATCAAAATAAATGTTTTACAATGCTTTAGTAGGCATTTCAAGCCACTTACATCAAAATCCCAAAATACAACTTAACAAAAGTAACATTTTTTTAAAATGCATCTAAAACATTGTTTACAATGTCTAACTTCAAAAGATCAAAAGAACAAAAATGCAAATTGAAGTAATGCCTTAGAGCTCATCCCGATCACTCGCTAACTTGCTCGACACTTAGAGATTTGCGATGGAAATGGGAGGGGTGAGCTTACGCTCGTGGGAAACATGTTTATAATAGGTAATAGGCAAAACCATTGGAATATTCATAATCATAGCAATTTCTCGCAAAACTCATAAAACATGAATTTCTCGACTTAGTTAAAACCAAAAATCACAATTCACACAATTCATACATTCATTAAAATTGCCAATACATCATAACCAATCAAATACATCCAAAATCAATTTAACACATCAAAACGGTTCGGGTGGATCCGTAACAGAATGTACTACACATTTCCCTTAAGGGTCCTATGTTGCCGTAAGCAAAACAAACTAACACAATCCCACATGATGGTTTGGTGTAGTCATAAGGGAGTCCATGAAGGAGCTCCATGCCATTAGTGGGCAGGCGGGAGAAGGATTTAGACAAGTGTGCACTTGACATACAGAACAGACCACCACAAACCTACATAACATGTCATTTCATGAACTTGAAACATGTGGCCCATATGGCCCAATTTTTGGAAACTTGACTTTATGTGCATGATATGTGTCATATGCATCTCTAACATCAATTTACAATTCATCAACCAACAACCCATGACAATCATTCAGCCATCTTTCAAATCATCTAAAAGCCACAAATACCACAAGCATGGGACAATTTACACTCATTCTCAAATTCATACACAAAAATATGTGAACCATTTTCAAAAACCATCTTAAAACATAATAAAAGTGTTGGAAAGGAAAAAAACAAACATGCTTTGTTTGGAAAAACGGTAGATTTCAAAACTTTTAAGAAATCATTACTTGCAGTGAAAGCAACAAATCCAAATCAACATGCCAATCCATACATGATATGGTATAAGGATAATAAAACATAAATAAGATCAGGAGTATTACCG
>JAOTAZ010000220.1:27749980-27766512 GCA_025629785.1 Erythroxylum oxycarpum | reverse complement strand
TCCAACTCCTCTTTGGTGAGACACAAGCTCGAGAGGTCGTTCCATCGCTCGGCTAAGGGATACCTCCACGGCCTGGATTCAAAGGGCGATTCGGGGGATCTCACGAAGAAATACTTCGTCCGCCAAGCTTAGACTTTGGAAGCGATTCCAGCAGGACGATAACGGGCATCCCTATACTGAAGGTGAGGAACCCCGACCCCGGCGCTCGTGCTTTGGTTCATTCGCAAGAAGTGGCGCATAATGTCGATCGACGAGGGACATCCAAATTGATGACATAGTAGGGCTAGACCATTGATAAACCTTCAGCCGTTCGGGAGAATCTGGCTCGGCCTTAGTTGATAGGCGTAGCACAGCTAGGCAATGATTGGAGCATACGGGAGCTTCATACCACTGACTGAGAAAAAGCTGTCCGACACAACAAAATACCCTCCTGGACTGCTATGAATCCGCTCGTTCTCGGCAACTAGCCTAGGACCCCACGCCGCAGGGATGTTATTCTTGATAACAGACCGATTCAACTCCACGGCGGTCATCATCAATGGGTCACTCGGCGGTTTCTCCACAATCTGCCCATCCTTCCGGGTACTAGCCCCAGCTTCCTCAGTTCCCCCAGCCTCGGGCACCTCATTCCTGCCGGCCTCCGGCGCCTCCACTACTTCCGCCAGCATGTCAAGTGGCCCGATTGTCTGCAAGGCCCTCTCGGCGGTTTCACCCCTAGGACAAACCCCATGTCTAGGACTGGTTTACGACATTCTTATAAAAAGAAGTTTAGAGGAGGAATTGTAGAAAAAGAACGTACCTAGTTTGGTGATTGAAGTTACGGATTTCAACGTCGATTGAAAGTAAAATCTGGAGACTGAAAGCAAGAAGATGATAATGAAAACCGAAGGCAAGTCGAAGAACAGAATAAGTGTGAAGAAAGTCTGTAGTTTATCAATCCTGAGTATTTATAGAAGATCGGCCGAACGGACGTCCCAACCAATGCTTGATGCATGGCAAACATCCGAGCCAACGCGGACACGCGGCAAAATCTGAGCTGAGGTGAATTAGGGTTGTTTGAAATCTAAAACGGCACACTAACTGAAAGGACGTGCTTGACGGCCGACAGCTGTACAACAGCCAGAAAGACGTGCGTGACAACCTGTCAGAAAACGCAAACCGTCAGTAATGATCACGCCTAGAGCTCTGTTTAAGTTTAGCCATCCAGTCGATCGGTCCCGCTATTATGCTCCCCCGAATGACCTTGTCGTTGCACCCGATCAACATGCCATATCGCTACAGTCGATCGGTCGGTTATCCTCGACCGGTTCGCTGAGACATTACATCTGCTCGACCGGTCACATCACAACGTAATCGATCGATCGGGCCTAGCACGAGCTACCTGAGAAACACATTGTCTCATACTTATGTACTCCTTTGACCCTTCTCTTGGATCCGACTCGAGGAGTAGGGGGCTTATGGTTAGGTCGGCTGTGCTAGGCGCAGGCCCAGGACCAAGCCCACCCGTCCACGGCCCAGCCTCAGGAGTTAGTCTCCCATGTAAATGCTAAGATCTACGTAAAGACCTAAACCTAGCGTCTATTCCATATATAAGGTACTATGCTGCCATGATACAGGTACGACATAACAACCCTAGTTTCCTCTGTTCTCTGAGACCAATTCCTTCTCAAAAAGACTGACTTGAGCGTCGAAGGGGCCTTCCGGGAATCAACCCCTGGCGTACCTTGTTTGTTTTGCAGGCATTCTTTAGCCAAAGTCAAACAAAATCATGGATCCAAGCAATAACGTTCAGCCCCAGCAAAATCCGACTGAACCAATACCATTTATATATCTTTGTGATATATTGTGAAGTTGTTGGAGTTTGGTTGTGCCTGCATACTTCTTCCAATTCCATACAAGTGCTTTTGTTCTTTTTCTAATCCAACTATGTTATAATTAGTTTATATTACGTTGACTAAAAAAGATTTTTCTAGAAGTGAAAATAGGGAAAAAAAAGAAAAGAAAACAAGTAGCATAGTTGATAAAATCCCAAAAAGGAGCAATTAATAAATTTATTAAAAGAGTAGGCTCCTCTAGTGAGAGTCTTGAGGAATTAGGTGAAGGTGGTTTTGAACAATATAAAAAAAAAACTTAAGAGATGAGATTCATATTTACGAGAATATTAGAAATTCGAGTGAGGATGATCATATACCAAATGCATCCACTTCAGAAAATTTAATGTATATTGAGCAAGTAAGCTCTATATTGGACATTTATGATCCTAGGAATTAGGATAATCTTGATAATAAAGCAAGGGATATTTTAGTTAAAAAAGGTCCTGAAGAGAGTTGAATCTTATGTTTCCTTTAGACAATACTTCTCATCATTTTTCATATTCTTATTATTATAGAAATTTAAGTAATGGAGAGATTAGTGATAGAAAATAGTTGATTTATTCTAAATATGTAGATAAAATATATTATTTTTGTTGTAAGTTGTTCAAATCTACTAACAAAAAAGGTGGATTAGCAAATGACAAATTTAGAGATTGGAAACATCTTAGTGAGAGACTCAAAGAATATGAGAATTGCATTGAGTATATGACTAATATGAGAACGTGGAATGAATTAAGAGTGAGACTGAGCAAAAATCAAACAGTTGATAAAGATTTGCAATAAGAAATTGCAAAGGAGAAAGAACGTTGGAGACAAGTTTTGATAAGAATAGCTTCTATTGTGAAATATCTTGCTAAATATAATTTAGTTTTTTGAGGATCTCCAATGAGAAATTTTACCAAGATGGTAATGGTAATTTTTTAGGATTGATTGAGATGATTGCTGGATTTGATGTGATAATGCAAGATCATGTTAGACGTATTCAAAATCATGAAATTCATCATCATTATCTTGGTCACAAAATTCAAAATGAGTTGATTTCTCTGTTGGCCCATAGCGTTAGAAGTCCTATAATAGGGATCAATAAAGAGGCGAAATACTTTTCTAATATTCTTGACTATACCCCATATTTGAGTCATCAAGAAAAAATGAGTTTGTTAGTATGATGTGTGAATATATCAAATAAAAAATAAAAATAGAGGAGTACTTTTTAAAGTTCTTAAAGGTAGATGACACTTTTGGATTGGGACTTTTCAATGAATTATTGAATGTTTTTAATTCTCTTGATCTTAATGTTTATAATGTAAGGGGTCAAGTTTATTACAATGGTTCTAATATGAAGGGAAAACACCAAGGAGTTCAAAAGCGATTACTTGAAATAAATTAAAGAGCATTATATATGACATGTGCTTGTCATAATCTTAATCTTACTCTTAGTGATGTGGCACATTCTTGTCTTAAAGCTGTTTCAGTTTTTGGAGTCGTGCAACATATATATGCATTATTTTCAAGTTCTCCTAAAAGGTGGAAGGTTTTGCTTGATAATGTTTGAGGCTTAACTATAAAATCATTTTCCAACACTCATTGGGAGAGTCGAATAAAAAGTGTCAAAGCTATTAGATTTCAAGCTCATCAAATAAGATTGGCTTTGATGGAATTATCTAAATCTTGTGATGATGCCAAGTCAAAGAGTGAAGCAGAAAACTTGGTTAGTGTACTTGAGAGTTTTGATTTTTTACTTGGTATGGTTATTTGGTATGACATTTTATTCGCTATTAACATGGTTAGTAAAAAGTTGCAATCTAAATCTATGTGCATTAATGCTAATTAGAAGGTATGATGGTATTTTTTTGAGAAATATAGAAATGAAGGGTTTAGCTCTTGTATGAATATTACCAAAAGTCTTGCGCTTGAGATGAATATAGAGCCTACATTTCCAACTAGCTGTTATGTTATTAGGAAATGACAATTTGATCAAATTAACCATAATAAAGGAATACAATCAGCCGAGGATTCTTTTAGGGTTAATTACTTTCTAATTGATGTGGATATGACAATTACTTCGTTAAAGAATATAATTGAACAATTAACGACATTTGATAATATTTTTAGATTTTTATTTGATTCAAAGAAGTTGAGGCCATTAGATGATAACGAATTAAGAGAATGTTGCACTAATTTTATGACGACTTTTTCTCATGATAATGTGTTTGATGTAGATTTAGATGATCTTTTTTTTTCTGAATTAAAAGTATTGCAAATGACTTTGCCAAATGAGTTAATGTCATCAGTTGAAATATTAGAATTTTTTCAAGCTATAGATTGTTATCCAAATGTTTCAATTGCTTATCGAATTCTATTGACTATACCTATGACTGTAGCATCAACTGAGATAAGTTTTTCAAAGTTAAAATTATTGAAAACCTACTTGAGGTCATCAATGTCACAAGAAAGGTTGAATGGTTTAGCTATGTTATGTATTGAGAAGGATATGTTGGACAATATTAATCTTGATAATATTATTAATGATTTTGCATCTAGAAATACACGGAAAAATTGATTTTCATAAATCATGATCCTCTATGTATTTGTTAGTATTACGATCATTTAATATTTAGTTGATTATGTAAACATATAAATTGAGTTATTTATGTTTCATACAAATATATAAATTTAAATATATTGTCAATTTATTGGAGCTTTTTTTTTTTAATTTCACCTCGGGCCTATAAAAATATAAGAACAGCCCTGATCTTAGATACTTTTTACCCAAATTGAAGTCTCTACTCCCATAAGCTATTCTTCATTTAAACAGTTTGCTTTGATGTTTACCTCATTCTCATAAACGACAATATTAACTGGTATCAACGATCGATGGTAACACCTCGTCGTGTTGACTGTATTAAACGTAGTTGACTTCTGTATTGAGCGTAAGCGGCCACCACGAGGTTTTTCAAACCAAACGGCGGAGAAGGGTAAAACTGTAAATGAGACTGCGAAGCCGGGGGTATTTCCGTAACAAAAACCAGACAAAAAGATTTCCAAGTACACTGGAGTCTTGCGTGGGCGTAACCAATTAGGAAGGCCTCCGTTTTGTCTCCCTAAGTCCCTATTCGTCAATATGCGTTGCCAACGTTACAGCTGTCTGACAGTACAGCTCACCTTGCCCAGTCAAAGACACGTGGCGAACGCTCTTTAGGCTCTAGATTCCCATATTATTCAGCTATTAAATAATTATTATTACTCCAAAGCCATCACCACCCATGGTAATTAAGTATTCACTGTTCCATAAAGGATCAATATCTATATAATGCTCATATCTCCGGCCGGCGAGAAATATGGCGGTGTACCAGTCCGAGTCAAGCCTGTACCGGGTCTTGGTGGATCGATGCCTGAGTCTGGAGGTGAGTCATGCAAAGCTGAAAGAGCAACTCAATGAGTTGGTGGAGGAAAACAGTAGGAAAAATGGAGGGTCTATGATGGCGATGTCAGCTGCCGGTGATGCGACATCAGATTCTGGCGGGGTGTATATTCCTGGATTCTTCATTTCAGGGAGCCCTTACAAGTGCGTGTTGGAATCCATGGGACATGCCGTTCACGTCTGTACTGCTTCATCTGGAGAGATCACGTATTGGTAGGTGAACAGCATCTTTCTGTGTGTCTCTGAGAACTGTAGTTGTTATTTGACTTATTGCTTTTTTTTATCTCTTTAATTACTTTCCGGGGGTTAATACTCGTGCTCTTCTATCTTTTCTTTCCAAGTTCCAGTCATGAAATATACATAATGAGAAACAGATGACTTAGATAACAGAACTGAATTGAACATCAAATTTAGCTGTGTGAGTTAAGCTAGTGGGACAAGAGACAGAAAATGCACTATTAAAGTGATTTTTTCTAGAGATTGTACGATTTACGGTCAACACTATAAGTTATTAGAGAAAGAATATAGCTGGAGACACGCTTCTATTTTATAACCACAGAAAGTTGAGCCTGAAATTCCTAATAAGTTGGTGCGGCAGTTTATATGCCTTTTCAGCGTGTGGTAGTGAAGGTTGGTGGTGTAGTGAATGGGGTAAATTTCTTTGAACAATAACCAATTTGATCCGTTTCCAGTAATTGGATTGTTGGGAGCCTGAGGCAGAGTGGAGGAGACAAACTCTAATGAACGCACTGCTAAGAAAACAAATATGGTATCTTAATGACTAATTTCAAGCATGAAATATAGAAACCAGCAACGGAATTTGAAGCAGTTATGTCAGGATTTCATTTTCTGAAAGCTACTCAATTCTGTTGCGAATCTCAGTGCAGGAGGATATATGCCTGAATATGATTCCCGTACTCCAATCCGCTGCATGAAGTTATGCCCTCGGAAGAACTGAGATTCTTTAACTCTTAGATTTTGTCCCGACTTTTCGACCATGTCTTTTTGTATTAAGCTGTTCCCTAAATGCGTTTTTCAGGTTTTATTGGAGAAGTTAAGGTGTCCTGGAGTGTGAAAATCCATATTTAGTATATGACAAGATACTAGAGTTTTATTTTCAAGCTTAGATCAAAGATGACATCAAAGGCATAAGTTCTTTCAAGAAGATTGCAATTATTCCATAATAGCAATGAGAAGAGCCTTGTTTTCCCCAACCTTTGCATTCAGTTGGCTTAGTTTTACTTGTGCAACAAATTATGTCCGACTGTTTTTTTTATTTTTTAAGGAATCACTCTGCTGAAAAACTCTATGGATGGAAGGAATATGAAGTCCTTGGACAAAGCGTTTCTGAACTTCTCGTAGCTGAAGAGTACTACACACCTCTTAAAAGAATCATGGAATGTTTGAACTCAAGCAAATTGTGGTCAGGCCGGTTTCCTTTAAAGAAGAGATCGGGTGAAATATTCATGGCTATGATCACAAAAAGCCCATTATATGAGGATGGTGAGCTTGCAGGTATTATCACTGTTTCAAGTGACGCAGCAATATTCAATGCAGCAAATTCAGAAAACTTAAGAGCAGGTCAACCCCATGCTAATGAACCAATAAGGATAAACCCGGAAAAGATCCACCGGAGACCACGACTGCCTATTGTGGCTTTCCCGCAGATCGCATCGTCAGTTTTCAATCTGGTGCTTATGTATTATATCATAGAGCTTTCAACTAATCTTTTCCGTTCCAAATTAAAAATTCAGTTTTTAAAGAGGTTTCATAAATGTCTACCATTAGGCTTCAAAAATTTTACCTCAAAAACGTGATGATGGCACCAGCAATGAGCACCTCAATTCTGAGGATAAAGAACAGAGTGTTAAGGATGCTGAAGGGCTCAAGTCAGAGATTCCTGTTGCTTCAGCTCTAGTAAGTTCCAGTGCTTTCAAAGCCTGCATATATCTGTACTGTCATTACTCTAGGAAGCAGGGGATAAAAATTCACTTTGATCTTACTATCATGGGTTTATCTATGTGCTTCAGCTACCTACTGTACCAGCCCTACTTTATCATAATATTTTCTACCAAAACAACCCTTCAACTAGGTAACTTCTTTAGTAATCAGCCACCCAGAATAAGTTAAAATCGAATATCATGGTCTTCTAAAATATATTAACATCCCCTTGAGTTGTTAGATTTTGCAGCAACAAATTCCTCACCTAAGGCGTCCTATGCATGCTTTGTAAAAATATGCAATACATTATACATGCATTCATATACAAAATGGTTTTACCCTGTATTCCGCCTCTGCTTCTGACTATGTTGGCGAATTTTCTCTCACAATTTGGTTGAAGTTTCTGCAGGCTGCTAAATTCTTGGCAAAATTGCACATAGGGAGCAGTGGCAGCTCTAAAGAAGAAGACTATGTCTGTGGTCAACAAAATGATCCAAGTGATACTGCGACATGCCATGAATCCATAAACAAGGCTAATGATCCGAAAATTTCAAAGCCACTAACTTCTTGCTGTAGCACCATTCATAATGTGCGCAAGAGACAAAGTTCATGCAAAAGAAATTCGTTATTTGCAGTTAAAAGTGTAAACCCAAATGTAGCTCAAAGAAGAAGATCAAAAGATTCAGGAGAGAGTTGTAATCTAGCCGCTTCAACGGAGTGCAAAGAATCTTTGAGGTTCGCTAAGCCTGTCTATCCTGTGCCGGTATTAGATTGGCAAGAGAATGGGAATGAGTTAGAGATTGAAGAGGCAAATTTAGTAGCCTCAGAGTTGGATGGTGAATTACAGCGACAGCAAGAAGTTATAAAGTTTCCAAGCTTAGGGGAAAGCACCAGTAGCCGGGGAAGTTCTTCAAATAAAGGGGACCAAGACTCAAATTGCCTGCTAGATTGCGAGATTCATTGGGAAGACCTAGACTTGGGGGAGGAGATTGGACAGGGTATGCTTGAAACATGTTAAACTTACCAACATATGTTGGCAACTGCATAAAATTTGTTGTGAATGTAAGTTTATTCATGTAGGCTGCAGTATCACTTTGAAAAACCCTGGTTTTTTGTCTGTTGAAGATTTCAAACATATTCCGAACACAACCGATAGGGTTTGAATATCGTTGCTTTACTAAGGGGGATATGACATTGGCAAATTGTGGATAGAAAAATTCCAAGCTCTTTTTTGACCATTTTATTCTCTCTTTCCAGGATCATTTGCTGCTGTTTATCGTGGACTGTGGAATGGATCGGTACTCTATCAACCTCACAAATTCTTTTGAGTTGATTCTCAGTTGCAAATTGAAGTTGACATGGAATGGTTTTGTTGTTCTTCATCAGGATGTTGCAGTTAAGGTTTATTTGGGAAATGAATACAGAGAGGAAACTCTAACAGATTACAAAAAGGAGGTGACACTCTTAAATTTCAATATTTTGTAATCCAAGTAGTGAAATAAATTAATGGTGAAATGGAATCCTTAATGCAGATCGACATAATGAGAAAACTCAGACATCCAAATGTGTTACTATTCATGGGAGCAGTATATTCTCCAGAAAGACTTGCCATTGTCACAGAATTTTTGCCAAGGTAATGATGGTGTTATCACTTTATGCTAACGATATTATTGGCAGACTAGCATCGTTCTTAGATTCCATGTTAAAAGGCATTGCCACCTTTTCTTTTCATGAATTTGGATTTTTGTTCCAAATTGCTACTATTTTTTTTTTTGTAAAGTAAAATAAACAGATTGAAAAATCCCTCAAAAGGGGATCACAAACATCAAGAGCTCTCAAGGCCAAACACTAGGCTTCAAGCAGTTTAGATGAGGATGCAAACCACTACAAGAACCAAGCTCTTTAGAAAGGAATAGAACACGTAGGCAACAGTATATTAAGAGTAACCATCCTTAGACTGTAAGGCTCTAAGATAATGGTCCAGATTCGAACTAAGCGCCATTCTGCTACTAATTGCTGGGATAAGATCTTTTGTCTAGTTTTATGGTGTCTAATTCTGTCTCGTAAATTTTAGCCACATAGGACCTGTCTAATTTATATGATTCTTACGTTTATTTATTCAGGACCCACATAGGACCTATATAAATGAATGGTTAAGATTTATGGAACAAAATAAGACACCATAAAATTGGACAAAAAATCTAAACTCTTGTTAGGACAAGATCCTCTGTCAAGTTTTATAGTATCTAATTTTGTCCCATGAATCTCAGCCATTTATTTATACAAGTTCCATATTTATTTATGCGGAACCCACACAGAATCAACATAAATAATTAATTAAAATTTATGGAACAGAATAAGATACTATAAAATTAGACAGAGAATCGAAACTCCTAATTACTACCCGTTTTGTTTGTTAGTCTGTGCAACAGTCTGCGTTTGATGATAAAATCGGTTAAAATAATATCTGCATATTCTTGTTGGTTTATAATTCTATAGGCAGCTAAACACGTCAGTCTGTCTTTCTAAACACCAGGGGAAGCCTTTTCAAGACCCTTCACAAAAGCAATCAAGCACTGGACATGAGACGACGTCTGAGGATGGCCCTTGATGTTGTATGTCTCTATCCTGTCGTTATCTTCCAGAATGTACTACTTTTAGTCCCAAATAGAAAGGTTTTGAGTTTTTGAGCTCTCAAGTAAGGTCTTGCAATTTCTGCTATATTGCAGGCTAGAGGTATGAATTATCTGCATCGTAGAAACCCTCCTATAGTGCACAGAGACCTAAAATCTTCTAACCTGCTAGTTGACAAGAACTGGACTGTAAAGGTAATATGTGATCTTTGATTAGGCTAAGGAATTGAAGCCACTTGGAATTTACAATTTCTTAACAAATTTTATGATACTGTTCCCAGGTTGGGGACTTCGGCATATCGAAGTGGAAGAATGCAACCTTCCTAACTGCAAAATCTGGAAGAGGAACTGTAATGGCCTTTTCATAACACCCTCAAAATATTCTCCAGAAAAAAACAAAAAACGTTATTAAAATTTCTTACTTACGATTTAGGGTAATATCATGGTCATAGTAGCGGAACTCACTCCTAACATTTTCTGCTTTACTCTGTTCAGCCTCAATGGATGGCCCCGGAAGTCATGCGTAACGAGCCTTCAAATGAGAAGTAAGTTTCTGAACTGTTTTCTTCTCCAAAATCTGTGTTTGTTGCGTCTGCAATTCGGTCAATATACTTAGTCAAAGGCTCACAGCTTAATGAATAAATTATTGGAGACACAGAGGACCTTCTCTCACCTCTGTGAAAACCTCTGTTTCTAAAATGAAGTACCTATCCTATTTTAATGCATCCCACCTATCCCACACACAGGGACGGAGCTATGTTTATGGCCCCTTTCAAATAATTTTTTTTTAAAAATTACTTATATTATTAAAATGTTTTAAATTATAAATATAAGTAGCTCCCCTTTAAAAAAAATTTTTATCTTTTCTTCTCTTCAATTCTGTACGTACAACTCCGGCCTCCCTTAGAGTTGGGTCTGACTCCATTCTTGATTTCACACAAATAGATAGGTAGGATGCATTGGAACAGGATGGATGGGTGAGATGCATTAAAACAGGGTAGGTATACCAGTTTTGAGACAGAGGATCAATCCTTGAATTTGTGTGTCAATCCTTCCATTAGTTCCTCGTTCAATAAGCGTGGGTCATATGAGAAAAAACAAACCCTAAGGCCAGGTCTGGTAAGGGATTTTTTCTGTGTAAGTGAAGTCGTGGGTTTAACCGTTCTTATATATATATATGTAGCTATTTAAAATTTAGGAGTTATAGTTTTGTCTCTCGCAAAGGACCTATCTGATTCGATCAGAGATTAATCTAAATGTAGATGATTTAAAAGTGTCTTCTTGTAATTAGTACCCTCTTAAAATACCTTGTAGACAACAAAAGTAAAAAAACATTTCTTTTATTGGTTATGTTATGAGACGTTCCTTGCACCCATACAGGTCTGATGTGTTCAGCTTTGGTGTCATCCTTTGGGAACTAATGACCGTCTCCATTCCGTGGATCAGTCTGAACTCAATTCAGGTCTGTTTTTTTCCGTACATCTCTCACAAATCCACACAACAGTGAACCTAACTTTTTTGTTGTATGATGTTCGGTTAACTAAAGTATTGTCCCTGTAAAAGGTAGTTGGAGTGGTTGGGTTTATGGACAGGAGATTGGAATTACCAGAAGGCCTTGATCCCAAGGTAGCATCCATCATTTGCGACTGCTGGAAAAGGTAATTGTAAGGAAGCTTTCCACTGTTCCATAAATCAGAAGTTGCAAGTTGATGGGAACTTAAAAAACACTGTTTGTTTCAATCCAAACAAGCAGTGAACCAGCGCATAGACCGTCATTTGAAGACATAATTCAACGAATGACAGGCGTTATCCAATGCGTAGCAGCATCTCCAGTTAATAGGACCAAGGAGTCTTAAAAGCTGCATGCGGGTGTTCGAAGTAACCTTTCCTCTTTCAACATGGTAGGAGGAAAAACAGGAAATCAGTTTTGATGCTTTTGAGAAATTTAAAGCACGATGTCCTATCCTAGTCTTAGGCAAATCATAATATTTTTTTTTCTTTTTGAGAAAAAGATCAGATTAAAAAATTGCAAATCATAGTCTACCAACAAGCAATATCATTTTATTTACGTTGATCAAAGACATGTTAAATCTAAATTGAGCTGAACCATCCATCAAATCTAAAATAGAAACAAGATTTTATTTTCTGATATTAGCAATCACCTCCATGCAACCATCAAGAATTAATTTTCCACTATTATAAGTGAAATTAATTTGGCATATCAACATATAATTTTTACAACATGTAAGAATATTTTATTATGGTAGTTATAAACCCTACTAAACCGATGATTCCTATTTTTCTTTTTTGGTAAGAACTAGATTCAAGTATTTGTCAATCCCCAAGTACAAAGAAAGGTGCATTCACGTCCTAATATTTTATATCTATAATTTTATCAATTTAATTAAAATTAAAAAATTGATGAGCTAAATCATAATAAAAGATTTGTTAACTAATGAATTCATATTCTTGTGTATTTAAGTTAGGTCTTTGTAAATTCATGTATGTCTTATGTATTGTCTCGTCTATAAATAAGTTGTATATTTTTATACAAAATAATTAACAAGAGAAATCACTTTTCTAATATTAGCTTTTATGGTACCAGAGCCTCATTAAATATCTTCTTGTATTCTTAATGTTCTATACTTAGGTGATCTTCCTTCTAATAAGATACCTGTCGACAATGTATCTAGTACATAAGACTCTTCCTTTGCAAAGGTTATCGATATATGCAGTCTTCCCTTGTATTTTTATAAAGAGATTGTTTCTGTAATTCGAACTTGTGATTTTCTGGTCATAAAGGAGCAATTGGTAGGCTCTCCCTCATTAGTTGTAAACGAGTTTACAAAATCAAAACTCGTTTCCATGATTCTATTGAACTTACAAAGTTCGTTTAATAACCTATGGGCATACTCAAGACTCAAGAGTATAGTATAGATTATGAAGAAACATTTGATCCAATGGAAAGATTAACATCTATTCATACTTTATTAGCTATTGTTGTAGTTAATAAATGACAACTTCTTCATATGGATATAAAAAATGCTTTTCTCCATCGTGATTTATTGAAAGCAGTTTACAAGCATCCTACTCCAAGTTATTATCCTTTTTATAAGATTTGTATGCTTCAACGAGGCCTTGTGATAGATTGAAACAAGTTCCCAAGACGTAAATTTGCAAATTTTAGCTTCGTCTTTACATAAATTGACTTTATTTCTAGTCCACATGATTCTACACTGTTCATTTATCGAACTGACCAATGCATTGTCCTTCAGTTACTTTATGTTAATCAGAAGATAATAATAAGCGATGAAGCGTGTAAAATTTCAAAATTACAACATTACCTTAATCAACAATTTAAAATGAAGAATCAAAGTTTTTTAAGCTATTTTTTAGGTCTCGAAGTTTCTCATGCTTCTGAAGGTTATTATGTTTCTTAAGCCAAGTATGCATCTAACCTACTTTCTCACGCTGGCATCATCGATAGTAAATTATATCAACTCCCATGAAACACAACTACAACCTTACTCCTTTAGATGGTGCTCCTCTTATTGATCATATTTTATATCGATAACTTATAGGCGGTCTTATTTATCTCACTATTACTTGACCAAATATTTCATATGTTTTTCATTTGTTTAACAATTTTATGTTTGCTCCTTGCTCATCACATTTTTCTATCGTGATTAAGATACTTTGTTACATTAAAGGAGCTCTTTTCCATTAATTACACTTCTCTGCTTACTTCTCCTTGGTATCATCTTGCTATTCTGATACTGACTAGGCTGGTGATCTAATAGATCATTATTCTAACACTGCTTATTGTTTCTTCTTAGACAATTCTCTTTTCTTTTGGCATAAAAGAAAGTAAACTATAATTGCTCAATCTAGCACCGAATCTAAATATTATGCTCTTGTTGATGCTATGTTTGAATTACTTTGGTTGGAATGGTGGTTAACTAATATGGGTATCACTCATTCCTCTGCCACTATGCTTTATTATGATAATGTAAGTGTTATACAAATTTCTTATAATGATATTTTTCATGAACATACAAAATACATTGAAATTAATTGTCACTTTATATGTCACCATGTTATTCAAGACATTATACATTTGATTCATGTCTCCTTAGCTAACCAAATAACTAATATATTTATCAAAACATATCTTCTAGCTCATTTTAAGATTTACTAAGCAAATCAAGCTAGCATATACTATCCCATCTTAAGTTAAAGGGTGTACTAAGATGAACTAAAATCATAACAACAAATATGACAAGATTAGTTAATCTCATAAAAAGAAATTTAGGTTCTTGTATATTTAATTCATATCCATATAAATTTATGTATATATTGTGTATAACATCATTTATAAATAGGTTATATGTCTTTGTACAAAATAACTAATAAGAGAAATCATTTTCCTAATTCAGTTTTTACTTTTAATTTCAATAATATAAATGTAAATATAAAAAGATATGATATGTCATTATTAAGGAAATATTTCTTATTTTTGGAATACGATTAATTAATATGTAATAGATTGGGCTTTTCATTAATGAGGATTATTGATTTTTAAGTCTATATATAAGATATATAACCTAATTTACTTTATTTTTATTTTTTAAAGGCAAATTTGTTCTTAAGTAAAATCGTATATCAGTCAAAAAATTACAATTAAAATTCTATTATCGTAATGGGTTATGGTATTATTTAGTGCCTACTTTTTTGGCTGGTATCGGTTGGTACCGATCAATACAACAAATACCATTTAGTATAGAACCAAATTAAAAGATTACAAAAATTAAGGACTAAAATTTAAAAAATAATTCCTAGCCTTGATACTCAGTCAATTGACTTTGTTAGTTTTAGAAATTTCTGTGAGTTTCTCCTTTTCTCACTTTCGTCATTACTAGGCCAGACTTGCTGCTCATCGCCTATGTCTTCTCTGTTGCCACCAAGTCTCTTGGCTTTGTCTTCTACCACTAACACCATTGACATTCCTCTTCTCCACTGCTCATCGCTAAATGTAATTTTTGTAATTTTCTTACCCTATTTTCAGGCTTTCACATTCCTATTTTAGGTGTCTATTTTCTACTTATTTTGCCTTACCTTTATGCCATTAGAGCATTAGAACATGCATTTGGATGTGAAATGATCTTCTCTAAATAGGAATGTTCACAAATCATATCCCTCTATCTTATTTATTTTGGCATGAATTCATGTACAATTGATATATAAAATGTCACATAAGAGGATGCACTAATAACTTGTTTGATCTTTCTTAATTTATCTTCTAATTTAATCTCTCCATGCTTATTTTAAATACTACATTTCAAGAACTCAATATAAAATTATTCTTTGGTGTCGAGTAAAAAGAAATTTATCATTCTCCTAAGGTCTATATTCTAATAGTCAAGGTCAACAAAAAAGTTTCATATAATCTAATAGATAGTTAAGGCTGCTTCTTTTAGAATTTATTATTAGTTAATAATTGACAGATGAGACTATTCCTTAGTAGATACCTAAAGTTTGTTTGGTTTAACAAGATCATGAGGATGTAGGTTCCTTCATCTTTTCATTATGAAGTTAATTCTTGTTAATAAAGAGGATGATTGTTGGATCCCGTTACCGAGACCCAACTACTTATACAGATTCCCTAAAAAATGCTTATTGCTTTGATACCATCTATGTTGGAACCCGTATCCGGATGTCCAACCTCTTACACAAAACCAAACTGGAATCCGAATCCGCGTTGGAAACTTTAAACTACTCCGAAAATCCCGATATAAATTTTTTTTTCATCTTATTCATCTTAATCTATTCTCATGCTCCTTATTTAAGCTCAGTCAAATTAATATCCATTCAGAAGGTCATAAGTTGTTATGAATCGGGTCCGTACCGAAAAACGAGATAAAAGAACAAAAACAGAAGCAAACCGAAGGCTCGGAATCGAAAGCACAACAGATTGAAACGAATCGAGTCGGATAACAAAGTATGGAAACAAGATGAACAAATCGATGTAAATCGAATTGGAATTAAATAGCGGAAGCAAAGTAAATCGAACCGAAAGGGCATAAGGCGGAAGCAAAGAGAATAAATGGTCCAAACAAACTTGAGGGCAAATGTCCGACAAAATTCAATTAATCTGAAAATTTGATATTTTTGCACGAGAAGGTAGAAAACTTGATGAGAAATCACTGGTTCGAATTTCGGGTAAATCGGAGGTCAATTGTAAAAGTTATAAACGAAAATGCAAAATGACCAAATGAATAGTACTTTTGACCAAATGAATAGTAAAAATCCAATTTCCGACCCTCATAACTTTTTATTCCTATCTCCGATTAGGACTTATCATATCTCGTTTTAAAGATCTTGACAAGTTCTACACATCTTAAGAAATACCTCCAAAGCTAATTCCCGCACGAAGAGGGTCTAAACCCTAAGCGAAGTTTCTGCCCAAATTACCCTATGAATAGTAATTCTAGAATCCGAATTGCATAATGGGCAGAAATTTTCAAACGCTCATATCTTTTTCGTCTTAAGTCGGATTATGACCCATTTTATCTCATTTTCAAGATCCTAACGCGCTCTATGACTTTCCAGAAGATTTCCAAAGCGAATCCAATCGTTTCGGAGGTCTAAAACCTAAGCGAAGAT
>JAOTAZ010000220.1:27720937-27733232 GCA_025629785.1 Erythroxylum oxycarpum | reverse complement strand
TTAGGCTATGCAAGGCACAAGAATTTGATTCGAGTGTTGGGATTTTGCCACAACAAACTCGTAGGCTATTTGTTGTATGATTGTTCATCAAACGAAAATCTAGCAGAGAAGAACAGTATGAAGAAGGATTGGACAGTCAAGTACAAGCTCATAGTAGGTATAGCTAGGGGACTCTGTTTCCTTCACCATGAATGTAGCCCAGCAATTCCTCACGGAGATCTGAAGTCAAGCAGCGTTTTGTTGGATGAAAATATGGAGGTCCATTTAGCTGAGTTTGGCTTCAAGTACTTAACGTAACAAAGCTTAACGTTCGTCTGCGTAACAACGCAGACGGACATTGACGCAGACGAATGTCTGCGTAACGAACGCAGAGACGAAGGTCTGTGTTCGTTACGCAAACCTTCATCCAGACCCAATACGCAGACATCGACGTCTGCATACATACGCAATACCAAATATGAATCTAACATGTGAGTACAGAAGAAAGAGAATGGTGTCTTGGTGTTTTGGCAAGGAATAGAAGAAACGAAAGAAAGAGACGTTCAAGAAAAAGAAACCAAAGAGTCGTGAATAACCTGGAGTCATAAACGTTATTTAAGGAAGTGACGCAAACGTTATTTACAGAAGTGACGCAAACTGTCTACCCGAAAAAGCTAAAATTTGGAGCTTTTTAGAAAAGCTCCAAATTTTAACTTTTAAAAAAGTTGTACTTTGGCTTTTAAAAAAGCTATTTCTACTGTAAAAACACTTTTGAAGTTTTCAACCAAACAACAATTTTTTTTCCTTAAAATGACTTTTGCGGTGAAAAAAAGTACTTTTGTTACGTAATTTTTATACAGCAATTATACACTTATAAATGCAAGAGAGTACTATAAAACAACCCTTGTAACCGTTCACAGGATAAGAAGAAAAATATGAATTAGCTACTATTTTCTCTCTCTCTCTCTCTCGCTCTCGTGATTTCCTCTGCCTTCTCGCCTCCTTCTGGTTTCTCCCTTCTTGTTCTCTCCTCTTCTCTCCTCTGTTCTTCGTATTTTCTCCCTCTTCTTCATATTTTCATAATAGTTGGTATCAGAGCTTTACGATTCTCAACCAGAAATTGCCATAAAATGGCAGAAGATGATTGGATTCAAGAGTTTAAGAGGCTTGAAGAAAGTATCTAAAAAATTAAGAAATCTCATATTCAAAGTGAGAAATGGGTACAGGAAATTAAAGCAATGTTCAATCAATTTATGCAATCAAGGAGAATGGTTGCATCAGAAAATAACATTAATGGTAGAAAGATGGGTAATGATGTTGAAGAAGGGAAGCATGGGAGCAACTTGAGCTTTAACATGACTACCGTGGTGATTATAAAACAATACAATGAACACATATGGAAGTCTCAGGTTGTTAATTTATTCACCATCGACACTAATAAAGAACAATTTAGTAGAGAAATTAAAATCATTCTCCACCTTCATTATCACTAGCTAGAATATTTGAAGAAGAGTAATAATCAAATTGACTCTTACTCTTATTATTCCAACCTAACATTATACTAATAGAAATTTTACTCCGATATCATTTATATTACCTAAAGTTTAGATTGTTTGACAACTCTAATTAAGAATTAAATTAACCACGGGTTAAAAGTAATTAAATAAGAAGTTGATTAACAATTTTTAAAATATTTATAAAACTTTTAGCTTTCTCTTCTTATATATAATTGTAATATCTACATGCCATCTAAAATATCACATCTATATGCTTATCGTTCTAGGAAAAAGTTTCTAATTATACAACCAACCCACACAATTGCCTATCACTAATATCTCTGGTTGTTCTAACAATAAGTTATAAACATGATAGTAACATGTGACAAAGTTGTAGCATGTTATTGTTAAGCATATAGGTTTTTAATGGCCATAACACTAGTTTATGCTTCATAAACCCTTTATAAAGAGAATTTGGAAGCATTAGTTATTAATTTCTTAATCAGGAAATTTTAGCTCTCTTTTAACTCTAATATCTCAGGTTGTTCTAATAATAAGTTATAAACATGATTGTAACATGTAAAATGTAACAAAGTTGTAGCATGTTATTGTTAAGCATATAGGTTTATAAAAATGAACTATGATACTAATTTAATGACCATGACACTAGTTTATGCTTCATAAACCATTTATAAAGAGAATTTGAATGGATTTCTTAATCAGGAATTTGTAGCTCGCTTTTAACTTTTAAGTCTTTCACATTTTATCTCTCTTCTTTAATTTTTAATTAACACAAAAATTTAATTCTTTTTCTTTCACAAAATTTTTTGTATACTCAAGTTATGCAATTTACACTTTTTTAATTAGTAAAAAACCATTAAGTCAAACTAAAAAATCAACTAAAGTGCTAATAATAATTTGAATCTATTATGGCTAGTGTCTTGTAGACTTTCTTGGACATAGCAAAAATAGATAAAATTAATGAAAATTTTTGTGTGATAATCAAGCTTATGTCTTGAAACCTAACTAAACATTCCCTTTTAATTGTCAATTAACAAGTTTATTTGCTTTTGAACACCAAACATCAATTGTGCTTAGGTATTTCACTCACATTATCAATACATAAACGTTTAGTACAAATCAATTAAATGGGACAAATAAGAGAGGGATATGCAAAAGCCAACATTTTATTGAATTATTCATAATAATCAATATGAAGGATTCAAGTGACTTCCTCCTCTAGGCAATTTACAATAAAACTGCTCAAAACCTCCTTACTCGAAACTCTCAACAAAAACTTTCTTACAAAGCTCTCAACTCTTTTGCATATAAATATATGCAATGTTATACAAATAAATTTACAAAGGATGTAATCATATAGGCTTACTTAGGGATTAAGTAGTTAAAATACTCACTTTCTCCACTAACCCACCAAGTTAATGGAGTGTTACTATTTCTTCCACTAACTCCACCAAGTTAGTAGGAAGTTATCCACTTTAAGTCAGTAACTCCTCTTTATCACATGAAAAACGTGTTTGGGAAATAGTCACTCTATTGCTACATCTTCTAATCACTTTCCTATGACTTCCCGCTTTGTAAGATATTGCTCCAACTTTCTTAACCCATCACTGGCATGTTCTTGTCATGTGTCACTAGTTCATTGCCTCTTGAAGACAAATATCTTGATGAACCTTTAGTTTAATCATGCTAAAACATTCTTGAGCATGGTCCATCTAAACACATTTATGGTGCAATTACATTGCTATGGGACCAAGTTAGCAATAATCCAAGCCATTGTATAATAAATCTTGCAGATTTACATATGTTTCAACCTCTTAGATGAAGTTAAGTGCTTTCATGCACCCTCGAATTTATTACAACTTAATTGCACCTTTTATCTTTTGTTCATATCTGAATCTCACCTCTCATTAGACATTTTCACCAATGCACACTAATGCATGCCAACAATCACTACTCTCAAGTTTTTATCAATACTGTCCATTTCGCTTTGCCTACTCCTAGGTCTTTGCCTTATTTCATTATCAGCATATCATCTTCGTGTCAACTTGAGTGTCAAGTATAAGCTAAGTTTCCCTAAAAATTGTATTATTTTGTAACTTGGGACTTAAGGGTCTAATAGTTGGCCTCCTGCCATTTTTTCACCTATAAGTACCAAACTATATGAGTTTTTTTGTGCCCTCTAACCATAGTTATCCCCTTTTGAACTATCCTAGTACGCCAAAGAGTTGAAGAAACTCTATACAAGACTCATGAGACTCAAGCAAATCCATAATTCATTGAAATTTACCACATTGTTTTGTTAATTCTTCCCTTTATCACATGGATATAAGTTATTATAACACCCTAATACTAGACTGACCCAATAAGAATCTTAGCCCAAACTTGAAAAGATTTTAGGCAGCCTAAAGCTTAATCAAGCTCAAGTAGTATGAACCAAATTCAAGCTTTGTTAGGCTTTAATTAGAATAACCTAATTGGAATGAGTTACCCCTAAAAGTCTAACCTTTTTTAAATAATATTAAATAGTTCAAAGCTCATTTAGGCGAAGTTAAGCCTAAAAAAATTAACCCTTTTAAAAAATATTATTCTTCCAAAGCCTAATTGAGACAAGTCAAGCTAAAATCCATCTCATTGGATGTATGATTGAGGCAAAGACCCAAATCCTTTATTTACGGAGCTACTTTCCTCCAAACTACTTTTATACTTCCAATATCTCAATTCTCATTTTGAAAGTGAAAAGAAAAGTTGGAGGAAGATGACTTTATAAAGAAAACATTTGTTTCTTTAATTCAATTACACAATTTCTAAAAGATTATGCTATTAGACTTATTTACTGAATTGAACTTTACACTTGTTGCTTTAAATATCTTTTATTATTAAAAAAATATTTTTAAAAAATAAAATAATCTTATTTTTAATTTAGTTACTATTTGAGCTTTAAGTTAGGATGAACTATAGGGTTCGGGTCTGACCTAAAGCTCAAAAACTTTTATAAACAAAAGTCTTAACTTGGCCCAAAGTCTAGTTAACTTGGGCTGGGCACATTAACATCAAGTTGGGCCGAGCCAAGTCGAGCTGAACTCAAGCTACTTGTCCATCTCTAGCCTCTTGGCTAGTAAAGTAATTATATTTAAGATCCAAGTCTTTTGATTAACCAAATGAAGCTCCTAGCTATGCTTAAACTTAAAGATGGTAATGGGTTGGGCCTAAATTACCTATATCACAAACCCAACCTTATCCTTTTTATTGTGCTTCACCCCAGCCAAAAACTCAAATCAATTTTGAGTTATTAAGCCTGAATCAAATTTCAGGTGAGTTGGATCAAACCCAAAAACCTTTCTTTTCTCCAATTACTCGAGTACCATACCTTGATGCTAAACTTTCCTTTCTTGCTTTCTTCTTCATCTAATAGTTCTACAACTTAATTGCATAGCCTAACCCCAAAGCTTTGAATTTCTCATTTTATAAACTCTCTTTTGGCTTCTTTCTCACTTTTTCTTTCTTCTAGATTTAAGAGTTACAAAGAATTTAGATCAGGATCTAATATCATCTAAAAGCATCCATCACTCCAATAAATGGCATCAGATCCTGTGTCATTTATTGTATTCCAATCTTGTGTCATTCACTTTTAACCACATATTTGTGTAAATGAAATTTAATGGAACAGAATAGAAATTGGTTAATTGAAACAAAAGATCTGCTCCCTAATAAATGTCTCTTTTAGCACTCTAAAAATTTTGTCGACTTTCGATTCGTTCATTTAGTAGGTTTCTGTCGAAGATTCAATATAGTAACGAATTGTAAATTTTTTTATTACCAAGGAAAGGAAAATCAAAAGTTTGATCAGTTAGATAAAATTAAATAGATTTTTATATATTTGATAAAAGTATAAATGGAGTTATAGAATATGGATGTGTTCATCGTAGTAAAAAGGAATAATAAAATAAAATCTCTCTTCGAGCTTTATTAGAAGCCCAATTTTTTTAATAACTAAACTTAAGTCCAATCGAAGACCTAATCAACTCAAACTAAATCTGTTAATTTTAAACCAAACCAAACCGATCCAAAGTTTGAACTTTCTTGCCATCCTTAGAACTTAGAAATTGATGAAACTGATACAGAAAGTACTAAAAATTCTGAAAATAAGTATTTTATCTGATTAATTAATCTGTGCATCTCATTTTTAGTTATTTTCTCAACGACTAGGATAGTTTTTTAGATTCCAATGATACCTAAATACGAGTTAATTTTGTTTTGAAGATTATTGCTTAACAAAAGGTTCACTCCGCAAGTTTCAGCAGGTGCAGGAGTAAAATTGGATTCGGGCGCAAATTGTGCAAACTTGAACAAGAATGCCTGCGATTCTGATGTTCAACCCATGCCAAATTGTAGCTGAGTGCATATTTGATAACTTGACAAAGAGAAGCATGTGCTATTCAAGCGTCAAACTCAAACAAGAAAAGATAATTCCGTACCAACTCAATAACTGCCTCCTAACATCAAAAGCTTGCCACCATATTAACAACTCACTACCAGGATGGAGATCATTTCAGCTCACGCCGCTTTGGCTGTATCACGAGCTACTGCTAGCTTTGCCAAAAGGCCACATAACTGCAGGTATGAACCTACTCCATCACAAATTCTCATATGGGCAAACCCAATTTCCTGGCAAATACATATAAACAGGGATAACGGTAAGACTCACTGAAACAATACTTAGACTAGTAAAGGAACAAAAAGCCTGCACTACTACAATTACCTTCATAAACTCCAATTTCAGATATTCAGCCATATCATAATTCTTTATGACACGGAACAAAGTTGTGATTATGTCAGTAGGAGAATAGCCTAAATCATAGAGCTGCTTCAAACCAGAACAAGCATCGTCAAATTTTCCTCCAAGCACATGTCGTACCATGTTCTTCACATGCAATGGGTGAGGCTGGTCACAGACCTGAAAATTACAAAACACATTTAGTTGACAAGGTCCATGGTGCTTGTAACGTATTTAAAGGTTTTGGATTAAGTCATAACCTTGAAAACGTTTTCTTGGTTGATTAACCGGAAACCACTGAATGTGGCTTGCAAATTGTTCAATGCCTGTCTCATATCTCCATCAGCAGTGAATATGATTGCTTCTAGACCTTCAGGTACATAAGGCACCTTCATAGATGGAAAAAGACAACTCAGCTATACTTGCCCTAGTGTTAGAGAAACAACACATCAGGAATTAATCATGGGATATGAGAAAAGAGTGACATGAAACATCAAAAAGAGTCATCACCGAGTCCAAACAGTGAGTTCAGGATACCTATGATGCTTCATCATAAAACTCAAGCCCCATGCAATAGATGTAAACTTACACTTGAATCTTCGGCAAATCCACCATACTATCAATGCCTTGGTATCATTTCACACAGCCTTTAAATGGGCATTTTGATTGTAGAATTTTCAAGAATATTATTGATTCCCTCCTAACACTTAAGATATTCCAGTCCCAATGATACAGCTTTTAAGATCAGTTTCCCACGCAGTTCGTCGGTTAAACTAACTATTCTCTTCTCAAAGTCAAAGTAATAGAGAGATCTTTTTCTAGTTAGACTGACATCAATGCAATGAGAGAACCACCCCAATGATACAGCTTTAAACAACTTTCACAAGCAAGGCTCCATGTTTGTCTTCCGTTAAGTAATTTTAGAATTGGATTGGCAAGAGGCAGTTTACTAGACAAGTCTCAGAAGTCGGTCAAAGTGCTGGAACATATTCCCTTACGTTTATGACATTCACAAAGTATATAAAAAAGCAAAGGAATATTAATGAATGAAGAATAGTTGATCTTTACCTAACATTTGGGTTAAACTTGAAAATTAAGAAAGGCATACATGAGAACAGTGAGTACATATCTTGAGCTTTGTTTGATACGTCCACATGCAACAAAGAATGCAGAAGCAAATACTTATATACCTTCTCTGCTTCAAGGACCACCATCAGACGACCAAGTATCTCTTGATCAGATAATCTTGAAAATCTGACAAGGGCACATCTGCTCTGTATTGGCTCAATGATCTTTGAGGATGTATTGCAAGCAAGAGCAAAACGAGTAGAATTTGAATAAATTTCCATTGTACGTCTAAGGGCTTGTTGTGCTCCAGATGTCATGCTGATTTTTTAGCAAAGGCAAAGGACGGTCCAACACATCAATATGTAATTTTTGGGGAAATGGAATCTAATTAACAAGTGAAAGTGGAGACTATGTTAGATGATGAAAAGGGAATATTATACCTATCAGCCTCATCAAGAATGACAATCTTGTGGCGAGCAGGAGGCAATGTAACTTTTTTTTGAGCAAACATCTTGATTTTGTTCCTCACGACGTCAATACCCCTCGAATAACATTAAGAAGACATGAGTGACTGATAAACAATAACCCGATGGGTGGATATATAAAAGATTTAAGATATACCTGTCATCAGATGCATTCAACTCTAAAACAGCCTCCCTATAATTCGGACCAAGGAGCTCATGCGCAAGAGCCAGTATACTTGTAGTTTTACCAGTTCCAGGAGGACCCTGAAATGCAAAGCAATTCAAATCATGACAAAAGGGCTAGGGTTTAATGCAAAAGTAGGAGAAGAAGTTAGTGGTGCTATGGAAGCTCACAGATAAGATGAGATTAGGGATGTTGCCAGTGCGAGCGATGACTTGGAAGCGAGACACTGCGTCCTCATTCCCCACTATTTCCGCCACCGTGCTCGGCCGGTACTTCTCTACCCACGGTATGTCGTAGCCGCCACTATTTCCCACCGACGATGACGTCATTGTTGAAATTGGGCTCTCCTTTTCCCTTCACCTAAATCCCCTCGCTTCTATTTGCTTCCTAACTCCACTGATTTCTCCCGTTCCCTAGACCCGAAACTCTAGACTAGAGCTTGTGCTTACTGCTTACTGCTTAGTCAAAAACTTTTTTTTTTTCCCATTTCCTGATTTTGCAAGAAAGAATGTAAAAAAAAAAAAAAAAGGGCAAAGAAAGCATGTCACCGTACCATTATTTATTTTGTTTAGCTACTTTAAAAAATAAGAATTAAGTATTATATTCACTATAGGACGACCATGAACATTACAAAAGTATCAAGATAGTCAAGATTAATTAACCTTGTCTATCTAGCTGCTTTATACACGCAAATCCATATAGCATCCACCTATTAAAGATTCCACCAAGTTCTCACACAAGGGCTAATCATGTTAACAACTTTCCTGGCTAGTGTAGCAGCTTAAATCCAACTTAATATTTTGTCAGCTAGTTGACATTTGTCTTTTTAAATTTGTTTGTAGACTCTACTATTCCTCTCTTCCCATAACATATATATGAAAGTGTTAAAAGCGACCTTGAGAAGGATAGCATTCTCCTCCCTTGGTTTAAAATGAAAGATAAATCACCATAATGTAGGCTCCCATTCACAAGTGTTGTTCACCGAAAGATAAATCACCATAATGTAGGCTCCCATTCATAAGTGTTGTTCACCGCATGCACCATGTATTGGATTCTGCTTCATATGGATTTCGAAAATGCACAAGAAAAAAACTAATGATTTCAAACCTCATCTACATTGTGGCAAAGAACATAACTAGTATCAGTTGTATTAAACCACCTACTATTGGTACTGAGCCTATTTTTTATTGCTAACCAAGTAATGAATGAAGCTATGGGGTATAAAGAGTTCTGCCATAACAAATTGTACCAAAGAACCACCATGCTCTCATTCCATAATATGTTATGACAAGACTCATTTGTAAATTATCCTTTTGGGTTTGGGGCCTAATAAATAGAATCTTTCACTGTGGTATCCCCCAACAGGAGAAGGTATTCAAGCAGAGAGGAACATCCCCTAAAGTTACCCTTCCATGCACCACCTTGAATGAGATTAGCTACTCTAGTATCTAGAGGTAGTCTATTTTTCAGGTGTGAGAAAGCAGTATGGTTAATGAGAGGACTAGTCTCCACCCAGTTATCATACCAAATCTAAGAATTGCCTCCTCCATTGGTCCTATGTTTGATATAGGGATATAGCAAATGTTGCATCTGCAACAATTGATTGAAAACCCAAAGAAAATGGGTGAAAGGAGCAACTTGTTAGAAGTTGTGATTGTGGAGATGGATCATATGCAACCATTTTGTCCATAAAGCATCCTTGTCTGCAACCAATCTCCACATTCTTTTACTCAGTAAAACCTTTTGCATAGATGAGGTAGATACGATGCTTAACCCTCCTTGCTTCTTTAGGAGTGTTCTCCATTTAACTTTTGCACTTTTCCCTGACTCACCTTTGCCCAACCATAGAAACACTTTCAACCCTCTATCAAACTCTCTTATAATCTTTCTAGGTAGAGTCATATATGCTAGCCAATGAGTTTGTAGATTGCGCAACACTAATATGATAAGAGTAACCCTATCAGCATAGAATAGCATTCGATTTTGCCAAGAATGGACTCTAGCTTTGATTCTTTCTAGAATTGGTATACAGTCCGCATGCTTCAACTTTAAAGAGGATATAGTCACCCCAAGGTATGTGAGAAGAGCGGGATGGATGTTTAATCAATTTGTAATGCTAAGCTCCTTGAAATTTCTAACATCTGCTGAAATACATGTACTTCCTTCTCATTATTTGTCTTCAGCATGGACCACTTCAAGAACAACCCTAAAGAATGTTGGGTTTCGATCTTGCATCATATGCATAAAAAATAGAAAACTATAGTGTAAATATAAAGCAAAACCTAAAAACCCAAGAACTTTCAAGTGTCATTAGATATAACTTTAACAAAACATAAACTTAAGATATACACCTTACAATCTCATATGTTCTTCGTTGTCTTCACATCTTTGGGTTGTTGTAAATCATAATGACCAAAGGAAAACGTCTCTGATGATATCCACATGAAGAGTGAAGCCTAAAACCTCTTAGTAAGAATGGCTAGAACATACATAAAGTGTTGTTGGTAGAGAGTGAGAGAAGATGATGAACACTTCATTAAAAAAAACTCTTGTTTTCACACAACACTTGCATGAAAATTGATGTTTCTTACACCCTTTATCCTTCCTCTAACCCCCAACATCAATGGAGAGTTAGTGAGAATTGAGTGGTTTTTAATCCCACTTAATTTAGCATTAAACTTTCACCCCTTCTTTAAAGGATAATTTTGTCATCTTGCTTATTAAAGGGTAATTTTGTCATTTTGCTTATTAAACTAATAAGCAAGATTCACATGTGTCATATGATTAACAATCAAATGACCCTAAGCTACCACACTTGTATAGCTTAGTCATGCATCTCTCATAACTTGGATACCCATCCAAAACCATTTTACTCATTCTTTGCATCTTCAATATGTGTGACCCATTAGGTTCTCAATTATTTGCATCTTCAATATGTGTGACCCATTAGGTTCTCAATTATTTTAGTTACTTGAATTAACGCTTAATTCAAGTAAGTCATGAGTAGTATCTAACAACACATCATGACCCCTAATTAACCGAAAAGTTAGTGATTTGACTATGAACCCTTCCATAAACAATGTTCCCGTGCAATTCTTCCTTTCACCATCTATACCCTACTCGGTTCAGAATATGGTTAAAGAGTCAACTCCCACTAGACTGACTACATCACATCTAGCCCAAGTGATTTTAGTTCTTATCCCTGAGGCTCATTTCGACTATGGCCAGAGATTCCCGAGTAATGATCCGATAAGAGGCCGTGGGTATCATCTCATTCTATTAGGAGTGCTGAATCCTTCATTGGCTACTCAAGTACCATCAAATACCTCAAGCTATCACCATCCTATGAGCAACCTCTAAAAGGCAATGAGGAATGAAGTCAAAGTATAGGATTAATATCCAAGAAATTTTTGAACACCTCAAGTCTAAGGATATTTGTACCATTCTACGATGAGATTATCATTAACACTAGAATAAATTATCCATATGATTGTCTCATTACAGGTCATCTAATGTACTTACTACTCTTATCAAGCATCTACATGTTAACTCTAAACAACTCATGCTTACAGCTTATGGGATTCACCTCTTGATCTAAGCAAAGAGTATAACATGTGCTAGTATGTCTAGATTAATAATGTCCCTCCTCATTAATCAACTGGAACGCCTTATACTCCTTAACCTCTTGATTCCAACATCTGTGTGTGAGATCTATAAAACCTTCTCGTTGAGTTAAACTATAAGAATAGAAAAAGAGCACTATGTCTTCTAGGAACTTCACTATAACAAATGAATATGTAGGAGTTATCTTAAGTCATATTTTTCCCAAAATAAACATAGGATTGTGGGAATTTTTAGAGCCATTCCGAGTTCGCTAGACATCTATATTTCTCCTGATTAGCATAGCACCTTGTTGATTGTTGGACCAGGTGAGTCGTCAACCAGTAGACTAAAGAACCACCAACTCCACGTCACAGAAAAGATTGGTGAGTTCTTTAGTGTCAGAAAGAAGGAATTTCTTCTTACCTTCTACATCCTTGGAGCTAAAAGGGCGTTATATTATGTTTTAAAGTCTAGGAACATAAGTATAAAAATTATGTAATTCTAAGAAATGTGCCTCTAATATTATTGTTGGGATTCAAATGTATGATTGAATGGAAAACTAATCTAAAGTGGTTTGTTGACATTTTCAAATTTATGATTTTAGAAAGCATATATTCAAAATAATGAATCTATAAATCATTTAACATAATTTTCTATAGTTATACTAATAGTATAATGTTTTCTATTTTTATTTACATAACCTTTT
>JAOTAZ010000220.1:27704442-27714990 GCA_025629785.1 Erythroxylum oxycarpum | reverse complement strand
CTGATGTTCCTTGTTTAGTATTTGAGTCTAGATTTTTTGTCTAATATTATGATGTTTTATTGTATTTAATAAATTTCAGTCATTCATTTATGTAAGACCCGCATAAAACCTGCGTAGGGTCCGCAAAATAAATGGTTGAGATTTTATGAAACAAAATAAGACAGAGTAAAACTGGACAGAAAATCTAGAGGCTTAGTATTTACCCAGGTTAAATTTCAGATAATGAACAGTGAAATGCTTATACTTTCCTACTTAAAATAGGATTTGAATATTTATATATAGAATAATTTGTCTACAGCATATTCATCCGTAACTTCATATTTAAATCAAATCTTTCTCAGTAAACTTACACTTCAATTTTGTGTTGCAGTACTGTGATCCATAAATATGCGGAATCTCTCATTGACAAATGCTCATGCGGGAAAATGTTGTCACCGGTATGCCAATCACGGTTTGACAAGCATCGGAGGCTTTTTGATCCGAATCCATCGACAATCGATGACGTTCAACCGGTTCTAAGGCTGTTAATAACCTGATTCCCACATTCACTATCCCTTCACACCTAGTACCGTCTTTCGCCCTCAGCCGGTAACTCAGGTACTTTATTGAGCCCTCCTGCCCAAGCCTAATATCCGTGACTGGAATCTGACACCAGCCCAGTTGGATTCGTCCTGTAATGAGCCTTTTGGTGTACAGTTGGATATAGATGGAAGAATATCTATTTGCAAGAAAAGAAGTGTCGATGGGGACATGAAACTTATCGCCCCAAGTTGGATTTACTCCTCCTTCATCGTCAACCCTAGTCTGACTCGCGTACTTGTCGTCACGGTTGCATGGGACTAGTGGGTACGTAGTGACGGTGGCGAAAGGTCTGAGCCGGCGAGAGAAAGGGCCGGAAGATGTGCTCTTGAGACCTTGTGCTGATACGACTATGACCTCCATTGATATCTCTAGTATTTCAAGAGTAGCTGATTATATGATCAATTATATCCACTAATGTTGAGGGTGATCTGAGTAAGAAAATAGAGGAATCTATGCAGAGTATATATATATATGCACATATATGAATATATGAGGGCGTTCGTGGTAGGTTCAAGTTGTCGAAAAGAGAGTTCTTGGGAGCTTCTGAGGTTACTCACACTGCAGTTTCCGCCGGTGGAATAATAATTAAATAGTAGGTGGAAATTTAAAAGGAATGATCCTTCCATGCAAAGTTGCCCAATTTTCGGCGCCTGTTAAGTCATTGGCTGATGGCAGGCTGCGTCACCATCACTTATGACTGCACATGACTTTTTTCTTTCGTTTTAGTTAATGAAACAATGAATATTACACAAAATTTTCCTCATAATTTTCAGTGGACCACAACTTTTTCAAAGGATTTATATTTGAGAGGTATATTTTGACCAGGCTTTGGTAATTAAGCCTGATCCACCTCAATCCAATTTGATTTGACCTTTAAGTCAATAAATTTGATTCAATTTAATTGAGCTTTGAGACATATATATTTTTATTTTTAGACTTTAAACCTGAGTTTCTCGACTCAACTTAAAACTTAAAAGTTTCAAAATGATATCATTTTTTAAATTTTAAATTAAAAATAATAAAAATGGGACTAACCTAAGGTTCGATCGAGTTTGAGGTAGCTCAATCTCGATCATGCTTAGACTTGGGTTCAAACCATGTGTCTTGGGTCAAGTCCAAAATTGGGCACTAATTTTTGGGACGAACATTGTCATCCCCAACTTTAATTGATAAAGTTATAATTACAAAATAGATTAGTGAACTTATCTCATCCAAAAGATTAACGTACTAATTAAGTGTTATTATCTTTTTTAATGCACAATGAGAGACATTTAAAAATAATATACCTCTAAGTATTTGGCCTAATTCAATCACATTGTATTTTTTAATCTTTTCTAAGTACTTAGAGGTTTAATGACTAGGGTAAAGATCAAATACATGAAAGTAACTTTATAATGATAAATCATGGAGACAAAAGAAAAGGAGACAATTCAAAATAAATCGTATGCTTTGTCAAGATTGATCACTTTTCTACAGGTTAAGGATAGGATATGTTTAACATATAAAGAATAGGGCTTGAAGGAAATTGAAGAATGAGGAAACAAAATATATTTGGCACCAGTGTTATGTTAGTGTCTTGTGCCAAAGTCATGTTAGTGTCTGACGTCGATCTTGCACTAGATTCAAGAGGTTTGTGAAACATAATTAAACTAGGACCAATATGATACTTGTAATTAACATTGGACTCATCTTGTTGTGCATTCGTAAAGTTTTAGAAGCTAACAACACCATAGTGGTATTTAGACAAGCTTCGGACTCATATAATTAAGTGTTCTAGTTTTTGTTAGGGTTGAGTTTCTTTGACTGGTTTGACGACGGTCTTATTATTTATAATTCTTTGTGATTTGGGTTTTAGGTAATTTCTAACCTAAGGTTAGCATTGGCTCTAGAAATCAGATGATATATATCCTTGAAGTTTTTTTTTTCTTATTTGTGTTTTTGTCATTCATTATCCATCCTATCCCCAATATTTTCTTTTTGCAATTCTTTTCAATTCAACATTCAATTTTTGCATTTTTCTTTAATCAAAGTTGCTTCATTTACTTTTCTCTTGTGTTTTTTAGTTAGTTCATATAGTATATACATAAAATTAAAAAAAATCATAATCAAATTCTACATTGAAACCTAAATATCATATGCTGTGCAATCTGATCATAAAGTATTCCATATAAAAGGATTTTTAGTTTCATTCAATCTTTGACACCTTCTCATTGATTTCACTTCCTTTGTTCTTTCTTGTTAATTTTGTTTACTTTATTTTGTCTTATTGCTTTTGTTTGCTTCCTTAGTTTTCCCTTGTTGATTTTATTAACTTAAAGTTTTAAACTCCGTTAGTGCTTGTTATTTTAATAGGACCATTGATAAATTTCTTCTTAAAGAGTTAGTGAGAGGAACTTAAGTAGTAAAAGGCAAGATTTGTAAGAACATCATTTAGCAAAGTTGAAATTGATTAAAACATAAGTGATTAAATGACCTAACCTCAAGTGCAAGTACATGAGAGAATGTTTGGGAAAATATATTTGCTTATTACTAACGTTTTTCTAGATAGGTTCGAGTACGAGTAGTAGTGGAGATAATGTAGAAACCGACCTCAAAATGTTTATTGCTATCTAAGACCAATTCAAAGTTCTAAACTAGAGGATGGATCGTTTAGATTCTTTATCTAGATCTAAACCCTCCAGGAAAAACATAATTGAGGGAGGAGGAGGAGGATAAAGATTATGTTGAGACTAGTTCTAGGAAGAAAAAAAAGTTTATTTAATAATATAATAAAAGACATTTCGGTAGCAATAAAATGAAAAACTCTACCTTTTAAGTGAAGAATGATCTCGAACAATACTTGGAGTGAGAGAGGAAGGTAAAACATATGTTTGATTATCATAGGCAAAAATTAAGTTCATGAATTATGCTAGTATTTGATAGAATTAGTATGTCATTAGTATGAATAGGAATAGTAAGAGACCTATTTGATCATGGGAAAAGATGAAGATAGTGATGTGTAAGAGTTTCATACCTAACTATTATTATAGGGACTTACGTAGAAAGTGTAACGTTTCACTAAGGTTTTATAAACGTAGATAATTATCATAAGGAGGTAGAGATAGTCATGATTAGGGCTAATATATAGGAGGAATGTAAGGTGACTATGGATAGGTTATTGGTGGTTTAAATAAAGAGATAGCTAATATAGTGGAATTGCAGCATTATGTGGAGATAAAATATTAGTGTAGAAAGCTATCATGGTAGAAAGATAATTGAAGTTTATAGGCACTTCCAAATATGATTTAACATCTAGCTCTTCATAGAGGTCAAACTAAAAGAAAATAGAGCTGCCTCAAAACTTGAAGAATATGTAAAGGCAAAGGATTCAGTTGTTATTTCTAAAGTAAAATTGAAACTTTATTATTTCTAGATCATGAAATGTTAAATGTTTTAGGTGCCAATTATTTGGACATATTGCTTCTTAATGTCAAAAATTAAATAACTATGATCGATATGGATAATAACAATATTAAGAGTGTTAGTTCAAATGATGAAAAGATGCCACCATTGAAGGAATGTCGTGATGTTAACGTTGAAAAACTCATTTATGGAGAACTACTGGTTACTAGGTGTGCTCTTAATATGCAACCTAAGGAGAATAGTAACAAGGTCTAGCATGAGCACATCTTTCATACTAGGTGCCATTTAAGTAATAAGATATATAGTCTAATTATTAATAGTGGTAATTATTCCAATGTTGCCAGTCACTTACTAGTTGAAAGGTTGAACTTTGTTACATTTAAAGCTTCCTAAACTGTATAAGTTTCAATATTTAAATGAACGTGGAGAAGTTAAGGTGCAAAGCAAGTGTTAGTGTATTAGCTATTAGCAACTACAAGGATTAGTGTTGCTCGACTTTTATGCCCCCTAAGAGGTGGTCGAGTTGGTGGAGTGGGGGGCATGAGGCTAAAAGGTCCTGTGTTCAAATCTCCTTACCTACGTTCTCTTCATTAAACTTGTCGTACAGGGTTTGCCTAGTGTGGAATACCTGGTTGGCGTGATTTGCAGGCTATTGCGTCAATCCAAAGGTTTACCCAGTGCACATCCAAAAGATAGCAGCTGTGGATTTCTCCGTTTCCTAAAAAAAGTACTACAAGGATTAGGTTTTTTATATATGGCATGCTTACTGGTCATATACTTGTGGGGTTTCTTTAGAAGTTTTATATAAGGTTACTTATAATGGGTATAAACATAGGTACTATTTTGTAGTGAATAACAAAATAAGAAGTGTATAAGGATCGAGTCAAGATTTTTAAAGAGTGTAAGATGGGCAAAACATAAATGATCATTTAAGAAAAAGAAAAAGTGATAAAAATATTAGTGTGTACAAAAAACTGAAAAAAAAGTATAATTGTTTGCAATGAGGAAGATAAAAAGAGTTAGTACTTTACTACTAGTAGTGAGATTAAGAGTGTTATATTAGCAAGGTAGTAACTACTTATACCTTAGTATAAGGACATTTCTTTCTAAATTAACAATCTTAAAACTTCTTTGCTTAAAATGGTTGTTTCTTTAATTTAGGAATTCACAAGTCTATTTACCAAGGAAATACCATATGGTTTGCCTAGCTCTCCAAGTGATAAGGATATCCTATTTATTTTTGTTGATAAGTTTAGTAAGATGGTGCATCTCATTTTATTTATAAAACTGATGATGCAACATATATTATTATTTTTTTCTTTAAAGAAATTGTAAATTTACATGGATTGCCTAAAGCCATAGTAAGTGAATAAGATGTTAAATTGTTATGCCATTTTTAGCATAATTTATACAATAAGTTAGCAACTAAATTCTTGTTTTCTACTATTTCACATCCTTAAACAATATATCAGTTTATTTTATCACTATTTATTCTCCTTTTGAAGTTATGTATAACTTTAATCCTTGTAACTCCTTTGAAAGTTTTGCCTTTTTCAGTTAACAAATATGTTGAAATGGATGATAATTATAAGGCATATTTTGTTCTAGATTTATATGAAAATATTTATGCTATCATAGAGAGAAAAATGATCAATATGTAAGGTAGGCCAATATGGGGCACATAAAGTTTATTTTTAAACTAGTATATTAGGTTTGGGTTGTGATAAGGATTAATCATACTATGATTTTAATGACCCTTTTAAGGCATTATGCTTGTGTTTTGATATTTTTCATATGGTTCAGTACTTAGTTTAGTTTATATTTCGTTACATATTTTAGCTCTCTAATGAAGGAGTAAATTTAGGTAATTTAAAGCTAAGTTAGAGAAGTATAAGAGTAATTTTGGAGGAACACAGTTTGATCATGGCCTTATGTTCATTAATATGACACCTACAAAGTAACATGTTCAACCTATATAGATTAAGGGTGCATTATACTTCTTGAAGCCCCTTCTCATTAGTGGACTCTTGACATATACATCATTTTGTACAAAGGAACATGATGTAAATACATTCTCGTGCAAGTTCTTTATTAAATGAGGGTCTATTATGGTTCTTTGACTATTTGGACACATGAAGAACATGATTTAGATATGGTCCTATATTACGTAACAAGAAACCTATATGCTATTGTGTCTAGACCTATGTTACAAATGATGTATGTCAGATGCAAAATAAAATAGAGAAACCCCCTAACATGAGTTTAATATAATACCATATTGCTAATCTGAATTAGTTTTAATGTTTAGATAAATTATGATTTTTTGTAACGTAAAAGTAATATAAGACCAATATTAGCCATGTTAGTCCCCTATTTGACACATATCTTAGGGTTTTGTAAAATAAAAAGAGGAGAAAAGAGAGGAGAAAAGGAGGGGGACATCTGGGATGACCAAAAATCAATCACATGGTAAAGGAGACTCAAGAGCATGTCAAGAACAAATAATCTTAGAGAAAAGCAAGCTCACGTCAAGACTCAATCAAGAACATCAAGATTCAAGAGCCATGAGAATTAATCTCTTTATCTTGCATTCTTTATTATTCTTTGTTATTTTTTATTTTTCATGAACTAAATTAGGATATAGATTTTGGTGGGATGAATCCTAGAATTATTTTTTGAATTGATTTCTTTCATTTAATAGAAGATTTTAGTTCTTAAGAATTATTCATATTTCATATTATATTGAATTGAAATATACTAGCATTTTAATTTAATATTGATTTCACACTTTGGAAATAAGGGATTATTTATATGAATAGATCAAAACATAGATAATGAGAGTTATATTGGTTACTAGAGATATAACTACATAAATCTTTGTATTAGGGTTAAAACTATCATAGGAGTTCAAAAGGCAAAGTAATGTATTACTAGGAGTTTTGATTAGAAAGAGATTTTAATCAATTAACTTAAGGATAGAGGTTGTCTATCTCGAGAGAGAACATACTTTTAACATCGAAATTCTTATCAGTCCAAGTAACTAGGATCAAATATTAAATTAAGAAATTCAAACATAAAAAAAATTATATATGGGATTCTTCATCTAAATCAATTCTATATATTAATTACTAATTCCAATTTATCTAAATGATTGAATAAACCTTATTTTTTGTTTTAGTCTATTTTGTTTTCCTTTAATCCCATTATTCACTTAGTTAGATTTAATAATAGAAAAACAACTAGTACTAGTAATTACAGTTCTTATGGGACCAATACTTGACTCACTAAGCTATACTATAAGAAACAATAGTTACACTTGTCTCAATGATTCTTTAGTATTGTTTTATGTTTCATTTTATTTTATGACATCAAGTTTTTAGTGGTGTTATAGGGGATTGTAATACTAGAAAGCCTTAAATTTATTAATCTACTTATTTTTCTTTTCACTTCATTTAATTAATTTTCCAATTCTCTTTCTTTATCATTTGTTTATGGCTTAGAGATGACAATTGGGCTTGAGTCTGGCCTAGCCAGGCTCGAAAACTATTACGAAAATGACATAGTTTTAAAAAATAATGTCATTTTTAATTAAATAGAAAACAAGTCGGATTGGTTGAGCTTGGGCTTGAGCCTGGCTGCCTCAAGTCCGATTAGCTCGAGCCCTAGTAAAAGCTATTGAGTTAGGCTCAAGCCCCAACAAAAGTTGCCATTCATGGCTTATTTTTAGGATTTAGGTATTTATCAATACAATTACCAAACATAATAGAAGAATGGGGAAGACAATATTTTATATGGAATTATGGTATGTCATTGCTTATGGCAATGTTAGAAGCTTAAAATGAGAGACATGGTCATCTGTTTTTAAAAGCTTAGTTGGTATTGGTGATGTGAACTAACATTTGCAATGTTGGCAACCACAATTATAAGTAGCCAAATTTCATAGAGAATTAGCCTAAAAACATCTCATATAGTGATACTTATAAAATTTGGGATGAAGAGACTATCTAACTTCACTTCGAACAATCAATCTTCACTCAACAATCTATAATAATAACAGTAAAGGAGAAGTCTAGTCTTGAGGAGCTTGTGATGAATTCATTACTACAATTGAGGCTTGCTTTTAAAGGTTAAAACCTCCATCCGTAACCTAAAAACTTAGATTGGATAGTTTGTAGCTTATTTATGAAAAGCATCAAGGTGTTTTGCTTGGATACACAAAGCTAAATCTAAGGAAGCAAGTGGATGTAACTAATTTAATAAGTGGAATGGAGTTATAGTATGGAAAGAAAATGATGAGAAAGGAGAGGAAGGAAAGGATACTATTCAAAAAGAGAAGGACGATAAAAAAGGAGCCAAAGGAGAAGGGTATTAAGGAATTTTTGTTAGTCATCTTAAGTAAATAAGCCCCTACATCCCATAAAATAAACTCCCACAGCCAATTAAAGATCCAATAGGTTTTATTATTCTATGTTATTGTGGTAGTTTGTTAATTAGAATGGCAATAGTGGATTTAGTTTGCATTATTATTTTGGTGCATATGTCTTTACTATATTACAACATATGGCATATTTGAAGACTAATGAACAATTAGATAGGAAGATAAGTGGAAGCAAACCATTGATTATAGATCTAGTATAAATGAAAGGCTTAAAGACAAGTACACTTAAAAGACTTATAAAGGAGTACTAGTTGGGAGACAATCTAAACTTATGGTTATGATTTTATTTTGATGTTCTTTCACTATTGAGCACGATTATCTTATTTGAGTTAGGACTTAATGGAGCTTTGCAGTTTATAAAGGCAACTTCACCTTACATACTAGATAGAGATTGCATTTCATTGGCTCTAGAATCTAGATAAATATCAATAGCATTAGACAAGGTTAATGATCTTTTATCTCTAAAAGAATATCAATTATCCTTACCTCATTTCCATTATTTTCATATTTTTCATTGTCCTTGTACTAGTTTTAGGAGGAGTAAAAAACACAATCAAATCAGTACTAACGTAAAAAGTACCAATTATCTTTATCTCCTTTCCTGTGTTTTCATATTTTTCATTGTCTTTGCACTAAATTCAAGAGTTTTGAAAAAAAGATAATCATATTGGTATTAATGTGGTACTTGTGACTAATATAAAAATCATCTTTGTTGAGCATCTGTAAAGTTTTAAAAACTAACCATCCCAAGTACTTCTTGGACAGGCATTAGACTTGTAATATTAAGTTTTTTAATTTCATTAAACTTTATATTTCTATTTAGATAGAAATTGACTTTCCAAATTTAATTAATTGTTTTCTAATTAGAATATGATATAAATATTCTTTCTTTTTAAGATTTTATTTTGTAGATATGTTATGCCTATAAAAGGTGCATTATTGAAGTAATTCTCATAATCATCAATATAGAAATCATTTAAAGAGTTTTCTTTACTTTTGCGAGTATTTCTTTTTTTGTTTTTCTTTTAATAAGAACGTATCTTAACCTTTTTAAGGAAATTTGTAGCAATCAAAATTCTTATAACTTTGGTTCTAATAAATATATTTGATTAAGGTTGAATTTCTCTAGTTATTTAAAAAAGATTGTAAAATTCTAATTCCTTGTGATTTGAATTTTACGTGGTTTCTATCTTAAGGTTTGCATTAGTTAGATAAAATGGAATACAAATGACAGAAGGATAAATTGTGAAACATTTGCTTTAATCCAAGTGTATAAGGTAAGAGTGGAAAGAAGAGTTAGAATTATATAATGCTATGCGTAAGTTAGGTAGTACAATGAGCAAAAGAAAGTTAATGTTAGATATCGCTTTGTTAATCACAATATCTGGTGGTTTTTATCTTTTTAGAACTGAAATTTTTGAAGTATGTTTGAGCTTTAAATGTATTGGACTCTATAATATTAACTACGAGTTGGATGGATGGGATGGATGGATGGATGGATGGGATAGATTTAGCATAAAAGATATTACACGATAGAATCCCTTCCCAATTCTAACAATAACAATAACACTAAATAGAAATCCTGTTGAGGCGTGGGATCTGGGGAGGTCTAGTATTATGAAACCTCACCCCTACCCAATTCTAAGCATTGTCAAATCCTAAATAATTCTATTAAAAGATTACCTAATGACAACTCTGTGTAAGATTTAATGGTAAATTAGTGTTGAAAAGCATTGAACTTTTTGATTATATTCATACAGATTTATTCAGATATATAAGTCTCTTTTGTCTATGCATATAACTTGGCATTTCAAAGATGATATTTCCAAACCCTCTCCATCTTCCCCCTTGAGCAAACAACCTCGCTCCCTAAGCCCTGACAGCTTTAATGTAACACCCCACTCCCGCGTGACCCAAACCCGACATCGTTGGTGATATCCGAGTCCGTGCCCCGTGAGGGTGGCGTACTACATCAGTCAGACGAAACTCAGTAAAAATTTTCTTTTTTTTTCATTACACTCATGTGCGCGAAATCAACAGTAAACAATCTGAGCCCACGTTCATAAATAAACATTTTCAGTTATTACAATCATTCAATAATAATTTACAAAAGCCATTTAATGAAC
>JAOTAZ010000220.1:27641075-27662652 GCA_025629785.1 Erythroxylum oxycarpum | reverse complement strand
CATCAAATTTCCTTAAATTCATAAATTTTCTCACCAATTTCTTTCTCATTTAAATTTATTTTAATATTTCTAATTTTTACCAAAAGTTCGGGGTCCAACACTTATAGCATGTTACTTGCACCCATATTGTTCCTGCTTGTGAGTTTTGCACTCTCCTACTAATAGAAGCTGGAATCATTACACTGTTACTGTTGGAGTGCCCAAGGATGGGAATGTGGCCTTATGTTACACCATGTTCTTCACTAGTGCTTATAGGTATCATCCTTGCTTTTCTAGCATTAGCAAGTGATTGACTAAATTGGTTGCCACGAGGATGATGAAGTCCAATCCACTCAGGACTGAAACAATTAAAGAAAATAAACCAGAAAACAAAATTTACCTACTCTCAGTGTTTGAGCAATGCTGCTCCATTACTTGGAAGATCACTTTAGCATTGAAGCTCCCCACGTCCATGGCTTTGTCTTTGAAGGTTCTAAGGTTTCTCTCGGACCAAAGGTTATAAACAACAGCAGATAGTAGGATAAGAAACATGTGTAGGTCAAAGTTAATAGTGCTTAGGGTTTGGTTGAACCAAGTTTGAATGGAGTGAAGGTTTGAAAGGTGGGGAATGTTTAGCTGAAAATGAGTAAGGCAGTGAAGCCAAACAGATTTAGAAAATTAACATTCAAAGAAGAGGTGACTAAGAGATTCATTGTCTGAAGAACAGAGTGAACAATGATTAGGGAAAAAATTATAAAGTAGTAGGTCTCTTATTTGTAGCTTATTACGGAAAGCTAACTATAAGATAAAGGCATGCCTTAGGTTTGCACCTTGAAACCACACCAATTTATACCAAGGAACTCTCGAGTAGGGCGATCGCAATAAGGAGTATGCTGAAGTGTTTGTGTAGGTTTTAGTGGGGCTGGCAATCCATTCTAGTTGATCCGATTGAGAAACATCAGGTTGATAGGTTAATGGGTCCAGCATACGAATGGCCTCAATTGTGGTAGCTTGCCAGTTCCAGGTACTATCATTGATAACTTCAGCAACTTTTGCATTCATTAGGAGCTCTAAACTATAAATAATTCTCGGGGTTAAGAGATACTTCAAGATGCCTCGATGATGCCACGGGTCCTACCATAAGAAAGTGGTGACACTATTCCCTATCCTAAATCTAAAGTGCTTCCCTAGAATATTCCTGATTTGAATTATTTTCCTCCAGCTCCAAGAGCTATTACAAGTTGGTTGAGCACTCCAAAAATTATTTCTTCTAAGAATTATGGTGTGAACCCATTTGACCCACAAGGCTTCCCAATCAGTAAAGAGGATCCAAATCCTTTTTCCTAACAAAATATTATTCCAAGTGAATAGGTGTTTGATCGCTAGGCCACCCTCCTTTTTAGGTCTACAAAGATCAGATCATTTAACCTTGGCATGAGTTTTTGACTCGACCTTCCCAGACCACAGAAAGTTCCTAAGTTTAGACTCAATATCTTTAGTAATAGAATCAGGAAGAATGAAATGGCTAGCCTAATAGACCTAGAAGGTAGACAGAATAGAAATTACCAACTGGAGCCTACCAGTATAGGATAAATTCTTATAAGTCCATTTTTTATCTCTGGAGTCTATTTTATCCAACAAGGGGATACAGTCCCTCCTAGTCGATCTACCAGTTAATAAAGGCACACCTAGGTATTTTATAGGGAATTGACCTCTTTTCAGACCCAAAAGAGTTTCCAATTGATTGGCCCAATGATTCATATCAGATAAGAAGAATTGACTCTTATTAAGATTCATGTCCAAGCTAGAAAATTTAAAGAAAGTGTTCAAGCAACTAAGCAAGACATTCACTAAGGCCAAATCAACATGGCAAAACAATAACAAGTCATCAACAAACAAAAGATGGAAAAGTTTGAGAGTTTTGCATCTCCAGTGGAATGTAAAAGTAGGTGCCCTTGTTATTGAATCATTCAGACATTGAGAAAGGACCTCCATACAGATAATGAACAGATATGGAGAACGGGGATCACGTTGTCGTAAACCTGATTTCCCAAAAAAAAAATCATAGGAGGCCCATTAATGAGGATAAAGTATGAAGGAGTGGTTATACACTCTTCAATCCATTTAATAAACATGAGAGGGAGTCCTACAGCAAGTAGGACCGTGAGGAGAAAATCCCATTAAATAGAATCATAAGCTTTTTGAAAGCACATCTCTTATGGCTATTTGAAAGGTGATAGTTTTTGAAGATGTCTTGACCTAAGAGGATGTCCCCTATACGACGATTTGGGATGAAGGCACTTTGGGTTGGACTAATGGTGAGGGGCAAAATATGTCTGAATCTATTAGCCAAGATTTTTGTGATCACCTTATAAAGCATGTTACAACAAGAAATAGGTCTATAATCGAAAACAGTGGAAGGTTGGATCTTTTATGGAACAAGAGAGATAAAAGTGGAATTAAGCTCTTTGAGGAGCTTCCCATATTGGAAAAAGTCTTGAATTTCCCTAGTGATTTGATTACCCACAATAGGCCAAGTATGTTTAAAAAAGAATCCATTAAACCCAGACCAGGGGCCTTATTGGGATTGAAGAAAAAGAAGACTTCCCTAATCTCCTGAGGAGTAACTTTAGCCACAAGAGTGTTTCTAAGGTGCTCAGGAAGAGGGTGAGAAAATAAAGGAGTCATATAATCCTTAGTATGAGCTAGGACTTTCTTTTTACCTAGAGAGTTTTGGAAAAAATTCAGAAAGGTTTTTTGAATTGCTTCTAGGGCAGTGATCCGTTGGCCATTGCTTACCAAAAGAGAGTGGATTGTGTTTCTATTCCTATTGGACAAGATGGAATTGTGAAAAAAAAAACTTAGTGTTTCGATCCCCTCCCTAAGCCATTTAATGCGACAAGCTTGTTTGTAGAAGGATTCTTGGTCATTTAAGGCATTAAACAGGTTGATCATAGCGTCATGCTCTTCATAAACAAACTGGGTCAGATTAGGCAAAAGCCTCATATGATCTTGAATGGAATTCAATTTGGCTTGACAAGTCTCAACTCTTTGATGTAAATCACCTACCTGGACTGAATTTAGGGATTTGAGGGTAGCTTTGATAAGTTTAAGTTTTGTCACAACACAAAACATAGGAGTCCCTCGGATTTGAGAGTTCCAAGCCTCTTCTATGGTTTGAAGGAAGTTGGGTTGAGAGACTAAGAAGTTGGAAAATCTAAAAAGAGAATATCAAGGAGATTTTTACCATTCTGACTGATATCATTTTTTAGACACTGAAATTACACTCTCAAATTACAAACTTCTACTCTTCTGTTGGTGAAGTTGTATCCCTTCTAAACAAACATCCCTTTAAATGCATTAAGATTTGTGAATTTTCATGAAGAAATTTACCACTAGAGCAGCAAGATCCTTAGCAATAGTTGGAATTGGCTAGTAGTGCACTTTACATGTCTTGCCAGTACCAAAAGTATATTTCCAACTTACCATCCCAACAATTCTGGAAATGGAACAATTCGCTAACAGATATTTTCTTCAATTGATTATAGGCCCCATACTAATGGTGCTCCAGTATGAACTTTCCCTACTTCGCCCGATTCCAATTTAATATGTTAATGTCCTTAAAACTTTCTTTGATTTTTTGTATATACGCTATATTCGAAGAAAGGAGCTTTGGAAGCTTTAAGCAAAATTCAAGTACATTAAACTTCACAGGATTAGAGAATTTATGGTTGTCAAATTTTTAAGTTGTTATTATCTTTTGGTCTCCACGTAAGCCGTGTTCATTGTAACTATTGTTGCAGGTTTTGTTTCCATTGTTTGTAGGTGGTTTTTCTTTATTTACCTTCCTAACTTCTTCATCCGTCTTTTTTTCTTTCTAATTTTTGTTTAGTCAGTTAATTTACAAGGTTCACTTAGGTCCGTCTAAAACATAACTAGAAAATAGGAGTGACTGCTATTATTACCAACAACATTTCACAGGGAGAATTGGTGATCTAAGGATTTGGTGGGTGATTATTACTTTGGGTTGTCTATTTTCCAATTCAGTTAAAGTCGTAAGATTAATTTGTGACACTCCACATTAAGATTACGATCGAATGGTGCTCAACAAAACGTAATATTTAGACTACATTTAAAATAATTGAAAGTTTATGCATTTAATTTATTCTTTTGATAATTCTGAGAAACTGAAATAACTTCAAATTTAATAAATAATCATAGAAGTGCAATGACTTTTGGAGTAGACAAATTGAAGGTTAGGTTGGCAAAATCTCGTCTCACCGCGAATAAAATTCCAGTTAGAAATGAGTCTAATGCAGTGGCAGGTATTGATCCAATCATACTTGCTCCCGAGCATACAAATTTTGGATCTCAAACTTCCAATAAAACAATGCCATGACACAAAAATCCACATCTCCAGAGTAGTTTTCCATTTGAAAGACATGCCACCAGAAGGGCTCAAAACCTACAGCACATTGCACTTGCGCACATGGTAAGAACTTAAATTCCAACTCGCTTCCTTCAGGTCCTACATATTAAATTTGCTAAAGAAAAATTTCAAACAGACATCTTGAAGAAACTTTGATTTTCAGAAAACACAGTGAAGGCCATTAAAGGAACAACAAAAACCAAAGCAATTCATATATGAAACTGGAAGCACTTGATTAGTTGGCTGTACCAAAGAGAACTCTAATTTGGGAAAGAAAATTAATAAAGTACCTGGTATTAATCAAACAAATGAACATTCTAAAGACTGTTACTGTAAAATTGAACATGAATGCTAATTCTCCTCATCTACGATGATGATCGTCTCATTCCCAATTCCAACGTCCATCAAAGTCGCCATTTCATCGTCAAGCAACATCGGCAGAGGGCAACCCTTTCAATTCAAAATAGAACAGCTAAATTTCTTCATAAGCTAGTAAACCAGGAAATGATTTTTTTTGGGAAGCTTGTCACATAAGAAACTCTTTCTGTAGGTTTTGGGGAGTTAAATTAACAATACATTATGTTAAAAGACGCAACTTAGGTCTGAAAGCTCGGTGTGGGACATTTGTACTCAATGACAGATCAAGCATAACAGAATGAAACTGCTAATTTACAATGTTATTCATCATATGACAACACCAATTTGCTAACCATCATCAGCAAACATGAAAATCAATGACATAAAGACAAGACAAACCTCTTCCTGAATAAACAATTTTGGCTTCATTTTCTTCAGTTTGAAAAAGCTTTCGCAGAGTATCTTTAGCTTGCCTACCTAAAACAAGTAATTAAGAGTTCAAGTAATTATTAGAGAAGAAATTCCTGCCAAACTTCTAGCTTTAAAAGGAAAGTACAATCACCGTTGTTGTTGCAGGCAATTTCTTTGTTAAAGGAAGCTTCTCACCAATGGATGCACCCACACACTTCAGCGTTATGCCTGCATTTTCTTTCAAATTTTGAACAACATTTATAAGAACTTCAATAAGAAGACAGATGATGAAACAAACTTCATACATAAGAGCGCAGAAGACATCTTTTGAGGGCCATCTGTTCTAACTGAAGGTCTCTCATCCTCAATGCCATGAAAATTCTTGAGCTCGGCAAACCTGTAACCACAATGAGTGAGTGATTGGCATTGTTGAACCGATGTACAGCAGAAGTTGTAGCCTAACAATTGTGGAGTTACACGTTGCTACTTTGACCTTTATGGTCAAAAGAAGTATGAGTGGTTAGATAGGTAAAGTAAAACCAAGGAGTCAAGACTCAAGCCAGCCTCACAAAAGATTGGCATCCAAAAGAGTAGTCAAGTTCTCCATTGTACTTGGGTTGATCCGCTGAAAATCACAAATTGACTTGTCAAGGCAACCTGATGGGTAGTCATAGTGGTTTTCAGCCTCCTAAATCTACATCTTACGAAGAAAACTCCTGTAGTAAGCGCCTCATCAACATTTCTTTTATGTCTTTAAAGATGTTAGAAGTATGAAAGTAATAAATAACTAAAACATAAGAAAGAAACAAAAAGGACATAAATAATAAAATAAGAGATTTAAGTTAGGGCTGCAAGGGCCAACATTCAGTCACAAAGTCATTAATGATATATCTTTATTAAGTTTCTGTGTCAATTACATAATAAATGAATCACTATTCATAACGAAAATATGTATCTTAACGAAATGAAAGAGGAAAGTAATTATCTTCTTGCAATTGATTTTGAGTTATACGGTTATATGCATCTTAATATAAAAGAAAAATAGAAAACAATCTCCTAGGGTAGGAATCAATCTCCTAAGATCTCACCATCTCCTAAGACAGAAAACAAGCTCCTAGGAACCTAGACTGTTTAGGATATAATTAACGGCCCACAAATAGAATCTCATCATGGTTAGTGGGAAAGTCTTCCTAATTTCCCTTACCTTTCCTGTTCTTTGAGGAACCTATTTGAACGCTTTAGTGGTGATTTGTACGAGATCAGCAACTCCACTCTATATGTTTCTTAATATATAAATATTGACAATCTTTATTGAATATGGTCCACTCTTTTAAATAGACGAGGAGCCCAGTTACAAAAGGCTAAGAATCTTTATCTAGGAATAAAAATCCTTATTAGGGAAACTACCTAACAAAAGAGTAATTTGAAAAACATTAAAATAGAAATCCTAAAGTTTAGCTAAGAAACAGGAAAGATGAAATTGTTTGACTACAGCTCCCTATACTATTGTCGATTGTGGTTGTACTTCATTCCAATAAAGGCAACGACAACATTATTTCCCTTCTGGACTAAGAGCTTGTCCTCAAGCTTGAATCTAGGAAAGACTTCTTAAACTTAGTCAAAGTAACCCAGGTAGATTCATCTAATGGTAAACTGGGCCCATCCTACAAAAACTTCCACAACACCTCAATTAACTCTAGAATGAATAGTGGAGTGAGGTTTGGAAATAATTTTGTCATCTTTCAAAGGTGGCAAGGAAGGAACACTAACAGAAGGAACACCCTTAAACTCCTTTAAGTAATAAAATGTGGAAAAAATCATGAATCTTACTATGCTCTAGAAGTTCTAACCTACAGGCAACCTCAAAAATCCGCCACAAACCCTAGAAAGGGCCATAGAACTTAGGAGCTAGCTTATGAACAACCCTTTTTCCCAAAGATTGATGTCAATAAGGTTGTAGTTTTAACCAAACAAACTGACTAGGTTCAAATGATAATTTCTCAATGATGCTGGTCATAGGCTTGTTCCATTCAAAGTTGAGCCAACTATAAATGAAGATATATTACAGACAAAAGAGCATATCTCTCTTACAAGGAACGATCAATCTCCTCCAAATGAGTAGAACCAGGTTCATAGGATAGCAAACAAGGAGGATCGCGACCACAAATAAAACAAAAGCATGTCACATCTAAATGATAGGCATTGTCATAACAGTACTCAGACCAAGGAAGCCAATCGACCCTTCTTCTTGGTTGGTCTCAACAAAGCAAAGAAGATATATATCAATTGTGCAATTCACCACCTTAGTTTGACCATTTGATTAAGGATGATATGCATAAGAAAAGGCAAAAGTGGTACCACTTAATCGAAACAATTCTTTCCAAAAATATACTAGTAAAACTGGGCCCGTATCACTGACATTAGTTTCCAAATGTTTTGCAAAACTTCGATTTTTAGATTGAATTAGCTTCTTCAATTTGATTTGAAGTGGTTTCACTTAGACAAGTGTGATTGCCATGTGTGTACCACATGTCCACTTGTCTACTTCATTTGATTTATATGAACTTTAAATTTGTTTTTCTTTTTATATGATTAAGATGTTTAGGAATTTGAAATTAGAATTCGATTTTCTATTTTTTTTATTATACCTTTGGTAAGATTACTAGGCAGTTTGTTATTACAACTTTACTAACTTTCTCTATTGATTTTAACTAATTTGAATTTTTTTTTTAATGTGAATAAGATCTTTAGAAATTTGAAATTCATTTTGCATTTCTACAATTCAGAAAAAGGAAGATCTCTAGGAAGTTTGTTATGGCTGACATGAATATAGGATATGTTGGATTTCATAATTGTTTTATATCTAAGAGATCAGAAAATTCCCTCTAAGTTGGATTTCATAATTATATCTAAGAGATCAGAAAATTACCTCTAAGTAGCTTTCACTTCCTAGTTGCCAAGATAGGTTAAAGTCGAGCAACTTTCTACTACTAGAGTTGTTAATGTAGAAGTTATAGATCTAAAACAAGCTCACAAAGCACGTGGTTTCTTATATAAAATTTTCAGTGAAATGGCTTCGTTAATCCACACGCAAAAGCACTTGGAAATGTAGAAGAGGAATTGAAACTGGTTAACTTTGACATCTACATAACACGTCAAGGTTTACTTGTACTAGAGTTTGTTCGAACTAGAGGAATCCCTAGAACTTTATTTTTGTTTGTTCCTAGGTCAAAGTTGAAATCATCCCCTAGCGTTTTCTAGAAGATCTAAGTTAACTCCTACCATTATATATGGTACTACTTTACACCTTACTATTTGTATCTTAAAACATACCACTATCAAGTTCCTATTAATTGCATGTAACAAGGACGTTAAACCATCCAATGTGATATAACAACTTTGCACAATGGATCTACTAGATGCTAAAAATATTTTATATTTTTAAAATAAATTAAAATAATTTTGTTATTTTATAATTGTATAATTTTATAATTAATAAAACATTTAAAATATTATGCAAATGCTTTTTAATCAAATAAAAATCAATTATTCCCAAAGTCTCAAAATCAGGTAAAAATTTTAATTGTATGGCAATAACCAATGAACAACAGTTCATCCCTCAAGAAACTCTATAGGAGTTTGAATTGAATGAAAGCCTTAACAAATTACAATACCTGGGATGCACTCGCTTAATTTCATCTGATTTTTCATGCAATTTTGCCATAACTAGCCGAATATACCTGCAAGAAATATTAAATATAGAAGGGAATCAATATAACTAGAAGAAAATTGGAATTTGAGATGAAAAAGCTTATGAGGAGAAGAAAGAAGGAACTCCCTATATCTTACTCCAGCCATAAATAGCTTATTCATCCTTACCACAACATTATGCTTCTCACAAAAATTTCAAGTTAGTAGACAGAGTGTTTATATTATATGTGAATCAGAGCTTATTTGCTCTATATTTCTTTCATTATGGACTGCAGTATATATATACATGCATAGGGTTACAGTATAGGATAGAAATATGTACAAATATGGAAATATAATCTTACAGATATGAAAATATATTCCTAGGATCCTACATATCTACAAGATACTGCTATCTAATTTAAATAATCTGATTATGATCAGATCATAATATTATGAGATATGCATATCTTTGACCACACAAAGTCATTTTTGCAAATGGTTCTACCTCATCTGCTCTACGTTCTGAAACTGCTAATCGTACTCCTTCATTTTCCCTATCATATGTTTTAAGCCTACCCAGATTTTCATTTAATTTAATATATGTCAGCAAAATTGCTCAAGCTCTAAATTGTTGTCTTACTTTTTTTTAATTATTATCTATTTTAGGATCTTATGGCGAAGGGGACATGTATCCAAAGGTCTCTATTTCTTGGATACTCTTGGGTTTGTGCTTGGACACATTACTTCCTACGTTATTTTAAACCTTTTTGAAGCACACTGTTGATTTGATCATCCTTCTTTGTTTGTGTTAAAGAAAATGTGTAAAGAATTTCAAAGTATATCATCTTTAGATTCTTATTAGTCATGTCAGTTTGCAAAACATCATAGTTTGTCATATGTTTCTCGAGTCAATAACAAAGGTAGTTTCCCTTCGAGTTAGTTCATTCCGATATTTACGGTTTGTGTCCTATTGTATCTAAAACTGAATTTCGATACTTTGTTAATGACTTTTCAAGAATTACTTGGCTTTATTTAATGAAAAACCATTCTAAGTTATTTTCCCACTTCATCACGTTCTGTGCTGAAATTAAAACACAATTTAATGTTTCTTTACATAATTTACAGAGCAATAATTCCAAATAATATATTTCTAATTCCTCTCAAACTTACATGCTTAAATATGGCATTCTTCACCGGACTTCTTGTGTTGACACACCATCTGAAAATGGTGTCATTGAAAGAAAATATAGATATCTCCTTGAAACAGCTAGAGAGCTTTTGTTCCAAACACATATTCCCCAGTGTTTTGGCTGATGCTATTTCAACATTTTATTTTTTTGATCAACCATATGATACATTTGTTCTTCATAGTAAGATTCCTTATCACATCCTCTTTACTACCAAACCCTTGTTTCCCATTGAGCCTCATACGTTTGGAAGTACATGTTGTCTGTGATATTTGTCCTCAAGTCAACAATTAGATCCCAAGTCTATGAAATATGTCTTTTTGGGTTACTCTCATCTTCAAAATGGGTATCGATATTATTATCCTAGTCTTAATAAATACTGTGTCTGCTGATGTTACGTTTATGGAAAATCTTCCCTTCTTTCCAATTTCTCCACACACTTTTGATAGTCAGGGGAAGAAAGATCATTTAGTAGTGTATCGTGTCACCTAGCAGTCATCCAATGTTGTTTCTACACATGCTACTTCGGCACCACCTCCACCTCCAACTATTCTACATGTTTATCCCCGACAACGAGATATTTCTGATTTCTGACACTAGTTCTTTCTTCGTCATCAAATTGCATAACCATTTATCTTAACCTTCCCACTGCACTCTGTAAAGGTAAACGTTAATGCACTTACCCAATTTCATATTTTGTTTCTTATGATCATTTGACATCTTCTTAATATCTTTTTGTTGCCTTTCTTGATGTTGTATCCCTTCCCAAAACTGCTCATGAGACCTTATCTCATCCTAGCTAGCAACTAGCAATGATAGAGGAGATAAATTCTCTCGATGTTACTAGTACTTGGACCTTAGTGAATTTACCTATTGGAAAAATAGGTTATAGGCCATAAGTGGGTCTTTACAATTAAAGTTAATCCTGATGATTTTGTGGCTAGACTTAAAAGTCCTTTTGTTGTTAAAGGCTATACCTAAACTTATGGTATGGACTACTCTATCACTTTCTTTCTTGTGGCTAAGTTGACATCTATTTGTTTACTTATATCTATGGCAGCTACTCACTACTGACCCTTACATCAATTGGATTACACCAATTGGATGTTAAAAATGTCTTCCTACATAGAAACCTACATGAGGAGGTTTATATGGAGCAACCATTTTGGTTTGTTTCTCTAGGTGGTACAGGAAAGACTGCCACCTTCAAAGATCTCTATATAGTTTGAGATAGAGTCCTCATACTTAGTTTAAAAAATTGTGTTAAGCAGTTGGACAGTTTTCAATGAGCAAGAGCAAGTCTCACCATTCAGTCTTCTACAAACACTTTACGTCTAGCATTATCATTCTTGTTGTGTACGTAGATGATATTGTTATTATTGGTAGTGATGTCATGTGAATTTCTTTCTTCACAGCTAGTTTTAAATGAAGGATTTAGGGGAATTAAAGTATTTCTTGGGAATAGAGGTGACAAGAAATAAGAAATGAAACTTCTTATCTCAAAGAAAATATGTGCGTGATCTACTATCCGAAACTGGGAAATTAGGTGCTAAACCATGCAGTGCTCCTACACCACCTAATTTCCAACTCATGAATGATGGAGATTTGTTTGAAGATCCTGATTGGTTGGGAAACTAAATATCTCATGATAACTTGTCCTGATATTGCTCACTCTGTTAGTATTGTAAGTCAATTTATCGCTTTTCCAATAGTTCATCATTCGGCCGATTTAGAGCAGATCCTATGTTACATGTAAGGAGCTCTCAAACGAGATTTACTAAATAAAAATTATGACCACATTCGTATAGAGTGCTTCTTGGATGTAGATTGGGTAGAATCTAAGATTGATAAAAAGTCAACCACAAGCTATTGTATTCTCGTTGGAGGAAATTTGTTCTCATGGAAAAGTAAGAAATAGAATGTTGTATCTCGCTTGAGTACAAAATTAAAATACAAAGCTATGGTACAATCTGTTAGAAATAATGTGGATATATTAGCTCTTGACTGAAATTGGTCATTTGGTCTTAAAGTCTCGATGCTAGCAAAGTTATGGTAATAACCAAGCTGCTCTTACCAAGCTATGGTACAATCTGTGTGTGAAATAATGTGGATATATTAGCTCTTGACTGAAATTGGACTTAAAGTCTCAATGTCAACAAAGTTATGGTAATAACCAAGCTGCTCTTCATATAGCTTCTAACCCTGTATTTTATGAACAAACTAACCATATTCAAATTGATTGTCACTTTGTTCGTGAAAAGGTACACCAAATTTTGGTTTCAACAAGATAAGTGAAGACTGAGGAACAACTAGATGACCTTTTTACAAAGCCTTTAAATGGGACTGGAGTTGAATATCTTTGTAACAAGATGGACATGATCAACATCTAAACTCCAGCTTAAGGGGGATTGTTACATATTATAGATATTACAAATTATAGAGATTTTAGATACAAATCATAGGCTTAATTGTAGGGACTACCATCCCTTGATTATAGGTATTATAATCCCTGATTAGTAGTAATATACATGTATATATATGACTCAATTCTATATATAATGAATCAAGTGAATTTCTTATAATGAATCAAGTGAATTTCTTCTCCTAAGTTTATCAGAAACAACTTTTCCACTAGATAGGGATAAGGTTGCGAACTTCTAGACTTTCGCAGACCCTGCATATCAGCAAAAGTCTCACTGGGATGTTATTGTAAGTTTACAAAAAGCAATACTGAAAAGTTGAATGTGCAAAAATGCATATTTAACTACATTTATTCCACCTCATTTACGTGTATGCCTAGTTATGTTCAACAAAATATTCAAATGTAAATACAAACTTACAATAAACGAAATGGATCCTAGTTCTCACTTAATCCATGTTTCACATTTAAATAAAATAAATAAGTTAACAAAACACATTTTGAATCTATTTAAAGACCAATAATAGGGTTGCAAACTTACAAATGCCTTGAATGCAGGCTTGAGAGCAGACATTTCATAGATACAACATCCTAGATTGAAAACAAAAATATAACATGAATAAAATTATTCATCATAACCTAGTTGATTAATAAAATAAAAAGCAACTTACCTAAAGACCATATGTCTGACTTTGAGCCATACGGTATATCAGCAAGAAGCTCCGGACACATATAGCTAGGAGTTCCCACGACCTGGATATATTACTTAATGCCCATTAATAACACCAAATATGTAAAGCTCTAATTGGAGGAACATCATTGGATCGTATTTCTCACCGAAGAAGTAAGGTCATCAGAAGTCAAAATTTTTGCAAGTCCAAAATCACCTGCATAAGCATTGATCATGAGTATTCACATAGCTAGATATTATTCAAATTGCCTTGCAAATTTGATCTTAGGATTACTCACCTAAACGAATATCTTTATCTTTTGTCAAGAAGATATTAGAACACTGAAGGAATCATGAGACAATATCAGTACAACGCAGTTTCACACATTATAAAGGCAACATTTTTTAATTTGTGGACATTAAGAAGCTACTAACCTTGACATCACGATGAAGAATATGGTTCATATGCAAGTAATCAAGTGCCATCAGAAGCTGAACGAGCCATTTACAGAGTTTCTGAAAGACAGTAAACGAAAAGTCAATTGATAAGGGCCTTTATTATGCAAGATTCTTGTTCCATACAAGTCACTAATGTCAACCTATTACAACAATTAATTACAATGTTGCCAGAACAAAAGAGCATTGAAAAATAGAAAAATAAGCAATGAACACAACCTACCTCCTCTGGAAACAGTATACTGTTAGCTTTCTTTATAGCTTCTGCCCTATAAAGGAATGAGAAGAACATGAGTACAACATGTCAAGCAAAAACATTCACCTAATTACGTAGATCTTACTCCTGGCAAAAAAAAAGAACTTACATGTCTCCTCCTTCACAATAACCTATGATGATACACACATAGCAACCCTGAGCAGGAAGTATCATTCACAATATTAGACCATTCATATGACAATTGATCTTGTGGGAACTAGGAGAATGTGAAGAAAATCATAAGCCAAAAATATTGGGGATCTTTATCCATAGAAACAAAAAAAAATGGCAAAATAAATGCATTCTATTAATGTGACCAACTATTAATAAAGTAACTTAATATCTTAAATTTTTTGTAATTAATGCATAATTACCATCACGTTTAAAATGCCAAGTTCATTCAATAACAGAGGTTCTCAACTCATCCAAGCATGACATTGACCTAGCCATTGGGAAATGAAGTAAATGAAATTCAAAAGGAGCATCTTAGAAAGCTTTAATCGTTACCACTTACCATTATTGAAATTTCAACTAAAAATAACCTCAATAATATAATTTTTGTTAGAAAAGACAATTCCCAACATGAAAGATGCCCAATTTCTACTCAAGTTAAAAGAAAGCGAATGAGATCATCAAACAATGAACAGTTCATAAACAAGAAATCAGATAAGTTGAATTATGCTTAAAGGTGTACTTGGTCAAATGCTACAATGATTCGGAAAGATGAGTTGAAAACTACAATAAATTACAGTGGGCTAGAAGTTGGCATGATCACATTTAAGTACACATGGAGCATTCATAAAGTGAAAACAGTTAGGAAACAAGGAGATATTTTCCCAAGGTAGGGAAGGGGTTTTGAAAATATAAAAGAACTAGCAAATATGATATGTAAATCAATATCATATTGGAAAAGTATACCTTTTCAACCCAAGAATCTTTATATTCAACAATAAATGGATTTATGATTCTTGAAATGAGCTCCATCTGCAAGGAACAGTACTGAATTTGAGGTTCGTGTATCCCAGTATCATTATACATATTCAAGATCAAGAACAAGCAGTTATTAATGCAATCACACATTAACTATAGTAACATCTGTTAATATGCATTATATAGAGGTCCCAATATTCTAAGTCAATGTCATATCATCATTTGTGCCAATCTAACTAATAAACACAAACCTTTCCTAAGACTATATTTCAATTGTATTGAAACAAAAAAGAGCAAGGCCAAGGCATTACTCAAATTCATTTTTCAACAGAAAAATATGCCAGTACACATCTGTTTATATGAGGATTCTCAGTGCAAGAGAAAAAATTGAGTTAACGTCATATCATCATTTGGGCCAATCTAACTACTAAACACAAACCTTTCCTAAGACTATATTTCAATTTTATTGAAACAAAAAAGAGCAAGGCCAAGGCATTACTTAAATTCATTTTTCAACGGAAAAATATGCCAGTACACATCTGTTTATATGAGGATTCTCAATGCAAGAGAAAAAATTGCGGGACTCCAAACAAGTACAATGTGGGCCAAAGCGATGCATTATCAAGATAAATTGGTCACAAATTATAGACATCTGGATGCAAGTTGGAGTTAATATTCCAACCTCTTGATGTGCAGAACGGCGTGACCTATCGGTTTGACGAGCAAGTCGAATCTTTTTCAGCACATACCTTAATAATCAATGGAATAAAAGTTGGCATAAGATGGTAGGATAAATCTTAATTATTTTTCTTATCATTTTACATGGGATTTTAAAAGAGAGTATGGAGAGTAGAGAATTATGTTGATTCTTACTTCTTTTTCTCATGCTTATGTCTTACAAGAAGAGCCGAACCAAATGACCCTTTTCCAATTTGCTCCAGTATTTCATACTGCTCCATAGAGTGTATTCAACAATAATTTTCTTTATTTCCTGGAAACATAAACAAAATTCTATAAGTTGAACAACTAATAGTGAATTCAGGAATTACCCAGGAAATTCAGTAACCAAATCTACAATGAAGACAGGAAAAGACTGCACTGAGGCTACAACAAGAAGCTACATTATCGGAAAAGTTGATAAATGCAGCTCTTAAGCAAGAAAGATCATTTTAATGGAAGAGATGGAACTGCAGAAATATTGTGGGTTTCTCGAACGAAATTTTAAACCTCTGCTATAGAGTTTCCCCTGAATGGACAAGAGAAACTAAGAATTTTGCATGAACAACCACTTAAAACCTCAGTTGCACGACGAAAACCCAATAAGTTAGAACAGGAAAACCTTTCGATGGTCTCTTTTAGTTGCCAACCAAAGCAGAGAAAAAGAACCGAACCATAGAATAAAAAATTAATTTACGAATTTCTCTATCTTGGAACCCACCAAGTTCAAAACATAGCCACAGGCAACATCAGCTAAACCATTCAACTGATTCAAAAACTCATAACTTAGGTCCATGTATTCGTCATCTCACCAACTCTTACAAGCCCGCTAGCTTTCTAACTCTAGTCTAGTCCCCAGACATTTTCTTTACAACCAAGTGGCCTCATTGTCAAAACCGAGAGGCGGGAATGGGAGAGAGAATAGGCAAATGAGTACTTAAGAAAACAGACGTTTACCGGCTTAGCTCACAGCATTTCAAATCAAACAACTGAAAATAGCAACTTACTACACAAATCTACAGAAAGATCCAATTAAATGAAGACAAAGACGATTAAGTTTAGAAAGATCCAGTCTTTGAGTAAGATCTTGAAGTAGAAATAAAGAGAGAAACAAAAAGAAGAAGCCAAAAGCCAAATCTGCGGAAAAGAAGGTTACCTGTAAGTGAAGGGAAAGAAACGGTTATGCAAGTCACAGGAGATGACAATGTGAGCAGAAGGCAGAAGAAGTAGAAGTCAACATTTGCAGGGGTGGGGGGGACTGAGGAAACGACAACGTTTTAAGTGGGAGAGGCTGAGGCGGAAGGAGGAGGTGAAAGAGGAAGTTGCAGGAGCTCACGAGTCACGAGACGTTGCGGAGAAAAGGACAAATTTTGGTTGGACCACACGGCGCTTGGAAGATTCATGGACTTGGCAAAGGGTTTTTTTATCAGTCTCGTCATAATTACTTTACGTTTATTTATTATTATTACATATATAGTGTGTTGCATTTTGGGATGTCTTATCCTTTTGTTAAACATGTCCTTGTTATTAAGTCAAAAATCAAAGGGACTCGCTAGCCACTAGACGGAGGCAGGCCCAGGTCAAAACTCGAAATGCATGAATTGACAGACAACCTTTTGCGTTGTGAAACTGACAAGTTGCAACTCACTTCACCTCAAAAGAACAAAGACTTGCAAATATAATTAATAAAAGTAAAATATGGTTGTTGCAGTTGCAACTTTCGTTAGCTTTTCTTTTACTATAGTAGTGTTTTTAATTTTAGCAAGAAGATGCAACCGAGGGGAACAAAGTGTGGATCCCACGGCTCTTTCCCTAGATCTGCAATCACGAGCCTAATTGTCCGGCGCTTTATCTTCAACTCATTTCACCCTTTTAAATGCTAATCTTTATGTCATTCACGCGTTACATGTCCGCTTGCCATCACCCCCACACCACATTCCTTTTTTTTTTTTTTTTTGAATGGACATTCCTTGTTTAATTTTATCCTTAACATTTTTTTAGAAAATAATAACAATGAATTAGGTCGCAAATGACAAGCAAAGGTTACAAAGTAGCTCCAAAGAACTATACATATTGAATGCCAAGCTTTATACTCTTTAACGAAGACTATTTCGACCGATGCATTCAGTATTGTGTACACTCATGTATCCTCTTATTTGCATCATGATTATGCTACCGAATTGTTATGCCGTTAGACTTTTGTAGTGAAAAATTCTAGCATTTCTTTCATTCCATATAACTTTCACTAGATATGCCGTTAGACTTTTGTAGAGTAAAGATACTTGATTTCATTACACCATCTCCTTGTAGAATCTCATCTTCCAGGTGCATCATGAACAAAGCATTAGTGTAATGCATACTTCCACATACTATTGACAAATGCACATTAGAAAACAAAGAATACACCTATTAGGGATATTTAGGAATCTCTACAGCTTATCCACAGTTGGTAACTTATCTTTTATGGCTAGCCATGCACAGATTGATGCCCTCGAATGAAATTGATTGTGCCAAATAACTTTGTGCTCGAGAATCTTGTTGTAGTGTTTTTACATAAACTTCTTTTAAGATTGGTTGCTAAACTTGCAATTTCTCGAATTCTTCCATATAATAATCTTCCTCTTCACTCAAGTTGGTGTGAACAATTTCTTCACAAATGGATCTAGAGATGGAGCTTTGTATAAAGATTTGTTTATCAACTAGTGTATTACCTATTGTTGCTTTTTTACCAATTAACAAGTTTAAGACATTCCATTTCTTTCAAGTTATGAAGAGGAACAAGAGAGACGTCCAATTGTCAAACCAAAAATTGGTTTGTTTGCCATCTCCATTGAGATAAGTGATTTCATTTATCAACAGTTTCCTAGTCTTTAGAATGGCTTTCAAGGTTGAAGAATAAAAAGATTTTATCTTTATGGTCCATATGTTGCTATTTTTTATATAGATCTCATAAATCCATTTACACCAGAAGGAATGTTAGTCAATTAATAACCTCCATAACATGTTGGACATCATAGCATTGTCCATTAGTTTGAGGGTCCCAACCACCTTTATCTTTAGGTAAGCACACCTCTTTCCATTGCATCCGAGCTCTCTTGGCACTTTTATCATTCCCAATCCAAAGAAACTCGCCACACATCATCTCTATTGATTTGTTTACTCTTTTGGGTATAGCAAAAAAAGCATTGATTGAATTTAGTACAGATAAGATAAGCACTGATCTTCTAGCTATAGAAAGTAATTTGGAACTCCAATAAGAGATTCTACAGTTGATACAGATAAGAAGTTTATTGAAATCTCCATATGTATGGCTAGTAGCTAAAATGCGAATTCCTGGGTAAAATATAAGAAGTATCAATGACAGATTGCTTATTTACAATAAAATTTGATGAATAAAAGAAACTCTTGGAACAATTGGTTTCCAATCTAGAAATCTTGTTAAAAAAATTTCGAGCTTTCATAAGTGTTGATACAAAACTCTGATCAGCCTTAGAAAGAAGTATGAGATCATCTGCAAAGCAAAGGTTAGTAATTCTTAGCTTCTTACATCTGGAATGAATTCTGAAATCTTTGGTTCTTTCCATTACTCTCTTTAAGGTTCTGTTAAAAACTTCCATAATGTTAGAATGTATTTTATATATTCTTTGTTTGATTTTGGCATTTTAAATTGGACATATAAGAGGTGGATTTTGTGTTTTATTAGAAGTCCAAATAGCTAATGAGATATGGTATCTGTGTGGATTTGTTTTATTAGAAGTCCAATTAGCTAATGGGATATGGTATCTGCGTGGATTTCATGGACACTTTCTGGTGAGTTCAAGTTATACAACAATTGCCTACTTATTTGATTTAGTAAAGGAGTCTACTACTACACGTCATTGGAAAAAATCTAAAGGTGGGTTTTACAGTAAAATAATATGGCAGTGTGAAGTTGATGTTGCGTGGGTCACAGGGCTGATTTGTTTTTTTGGTATATGAGTGCGAGTGCTTTGAGTGGTATGTGTGTTTTATGCTAGTGGATTGAAGACATCATGAGACAGTTGTAGATGGTGTATAGTAGTGAGCTGCAGATTGGGTGTGGGTGTTGTGGCTGGATAGTATTGCCGCAAGTTTCATTGTGAATTGAACTGATTTTCTTGAAATACACGAGGGCGTTTTTTTTGTTGAAGACTTATGGCTGATGTCTTGTGCGTGAGTGCTTAGTGTGATGTGCGTGATATCCATTTAATTTGTTGGAGACTGAATTGAGAAAGATTTGTGGAGTCTTAGGTGAACTGCTTTCTTATTATTGTTGCAACGACTTCCAGATTTAATTCAGCGGAGCTTAACCTTTTGGGAAGTTGTCTTCTTTTTCTCAAGTGTATTATTATTTTATTCTTAGTTGATTGATCACTTGAGTTGTTTATTTCTTATCTTTATTATTAAGTACTCTTGAGAAAATCCTCTGTTGATGTTAGTACGAGGCGGTCGTACTATTGGGTTAATTGAGAAAATACTCTATTGAGGTTAACACGAGTCAGTTGTCTTACTGGGTATGAAATTCTTTCACGGGAAGTGAGGTTGAGTGATAGTGTCAAGGGTTGAGTGGTGTCGGCTCAGTAAAGCCTTGGGTAAATCTATTGTACTTCGGTTAAAGTTATTAAGCTGGGTGAGAGCCCCGCAGACGTAGGTAAGGTGTGTCGAACTGCGGTACCAAATTTTTGGTGTTTTTATTATTTTGGTTTGCTTGTTTTTATTTTGTTGGTGCCAAATAAGTTTGCGGAAACTTTGCAAAATAATTAACCCCTCAGTTTTTTCACTCCTCTTTCACCGCATTGTTACAAGTTAGTTTGTAGCAGTCTGATACCATTTTGGAATTTTCATATCCAACCCAAAATCTTGAGGCAATGTGTTAGTGCATTTCCTCCGCTTATAAACTGGGCAACAATAATCCACAATCCATGACTATTCAACATGGTTTCAAACCAGTCACGCGCATTGCCTCACGGAAGATTCTGTCACAATTTCATTTCGGCGCGGGAATTTGACGAGGATGACTCTACCGAAGAACTGGAATACGTGGTCATTATAAGTGAAGTCAGATTCTGCATTCCTGGAAGCGAGCTCCCGGATTGGTTCCAGTATCAAAGTGTCGGGTGTTCTGTAATGGTATAGGCAAGCAACAGCAATGAAGTACTAGATTTCTGTCAGCTGGCATTTGGTGTGGTTGTGGCCTGCAACGGGGATTACAACTCTGACGATTTCGATATCAGATGTGAATGCCTGTTGAAGACTCATTCCGGGTTGTACATTGAATGTGATTCCTACTACTACAGCCCTGACCCGATTGACATGGAGTATTGGGATCCCGTGTTCCTACAATCACACCATGTGTTGCTTTGGTACAACTCATGCGGCTTCAGTATGTCTCAACGGTATTTCACAAAGGCCGAGTTCAAATTCTACGCCGTGGATGCCAGGAAAGAACGTCTTCTGAATTGCGAGGTGATCAGCTGTGGTGCTGCGCTGATGGAACTCAAGTGCGACATCGGTGAACAATATTATCCCCCCACAGCAGCCGGGAGAGGAGAGCTGTTATGAGGACATGGATTTTTGTGTTAGTTGTAATTAGTACTTCCAGTTAGAAGTTCAAGTCAAGATCAACACAAAAGTTAACTGCATTTTTGTGTTAGATGTAATTAGTACTTCCACTTAAAAGTTCAAGTCAAGATCAACATTCCTGACGTGGTATTCGGATGGATTCGGGCGGAGATGCGAGCCCTGAGAAATCGCTTCCCAAATTTATTTTCCTGGGTTGGGTACAGGGGTAATTTTCTTGAGTCTGGGAAACGTATGTATTATTCAATGTTTTAAAAATCGGACCGGATATCGAACCGGTCGAAATAAAGGTTTAAGGTTTAGAGGTTCAACCGGTAGTGAACCGCTATCAAATCGAAATATAATAAATAAGGTTAAAATTTTATAAGAAAAAATAAAAATAAAATCAAATATAGTTAAATTAAATTTTAAATAAATTTGAGTTTAATAATTATAATATATTTAAAATAGATACTAATTTATAAAATAAAACTAA
>JAOTAZ010000220.1:27620616-27632558 GCA_025629785.1 Erythroxylum oxycarpum | reverse complement strand
TTAGGATCATCATCTTCAATTTCCACTTGCATTTGAACTTATTTGGTTTTCCCTTCAGCTTTCTTTTCTTCACTTTCACTTTCATTGATGGCTTCTCCACCATTTTCATTGCAGCAGGTTGCATAAAACAACACAATTCAACATTGATTACCTCAACCCATGCAGCCATTTTCGACATTAGAAACAATTGTCCGCGCACAGTGTGGGCAGCTGCCGTGCCTGGCGGTGGCATGCAACTCAACTCCGGCCAATCCTGGTCTCTCAACGTGAACGCTGGCACGAAAGGGGCTCGAATCTGGGCTCGAACTGGGTGTCAGTTCGATGGAGCTGGACGTGGCCGCTGCAATACCGGTGACTGCGGTGGCTTGCTTAAATGCCAGAACTACGGTTCATCACCAAACACACTAGCCGAATACGCATTGAACCAATTCAACAACCTTGATTTCTTTGATATTTCTCTTGTTGATGGCTTCAACGTGCCTATGGAATTTAGCCCAACTTCTGGTGGGTGCACAAGGGGCATCAAATGTACTGCTGACATTAACGGGGAGTGCCCAACTCAGCTAAGAGCACAAGATGGGTGCAACAATCCTTGTACAGTGTTCCAAAGAGATGAGTACTGTTGCAATAGTGGGAGCTGTGGTCCAACACCTTTGTCTAAGTTTTTTAAGGATAGATGCCCTGATGCTTATAGTTATCCCAAGGATGATCAGACAAGCACATTCACCTGCCCTGGTGGGACTAACTACAAGGTTGTCTTCTGCCCATGAAGTCTTAATGGCTGTCTTTAACGTATAACTAATGCTGTTGAATAAACAATTATATGCCTCGAAATAAAGCCCAGAATGAAAAATGTTATGTTGGATAAGAAATATATCATAATGCTCTCGATGAGTCTACATGCTATTATGAAGGAATATATGCTTAACAGCTATATATCTTTCTCTTTCATTTTATCTCTTGCTTAGATGTTTATTGTTGGTAAACTAATTGGGATCGAATTGCAGTGACAAAATAAAATTTTGTAAGATTTCTCAATAGAATCTCAATACTTGAATAATAACTTGATAATTGAATCATATAAAGGAATCGTACCTAACTCGAAATTTCTTTTGAAACCTTTTCGATGTATCATCCGCAAGTTATTCAAGTGTCTAGTCTTTAATGGTATCCACAAAGAAAAAAACTCAAATTTTGATAGAAATAAGTAGGATTGCTAGCTCCCCTTATGCTTATTTCCTATAAATACAAAAATTAGGTTTATTTTTATTAAAATTAAATATTCTAATCATAACTAAAGTAAAACTCTAATTATAATTTAATTTAATTTTAATAAAATTAAATATCTTATATTTGATCCCTGAAATTTATCAAAACTTTTAATTAAGTCTAGTTTAATTTAAATTATTTTTCTTTTTAATTGCTCCTTGTGTTTGATCTATTAGGTTTTTAATATGTTAGCAATAATTGTAAATTATAATTATAATTCATAATTAGAATAGTTAAATTAAAATTTTTTTTAATTTACCTTTAAATCTCTAATTAAACAATATATAATTATAGATTAACATTGATATCTAATAACATGTCACGATCATCCAAATATTAGGAATATTAAAGCAATTTGACTCAATAGTTATGACGTATAGTTTAATCCTTTCGTCATCCATTATTTCAGTTAGACACGATTATGGATAAAATGTGTACTCTTTTTAAATCCAATCATATTAATTCTTACTAATTAGTAATTGATTTATAATTGATATTTGAAAATACTTTTTCAAATGTTCATTCACTCTAGCTAGAGAACTCCTTTAATCACCATCAATAAAGAACATTAAAACATTTTCTCTAATTACTTTAAAGTTACAAATCCTTTATTGCCTTGCTAAACTATATATGTGTATATTTTATACTATATCCAAGTACTATCAACTAAGTTACCCTAAATGGGATAGATCATAGTAGCATCAAAACACAGTAATTCTCATATGAGATACTTCGGTATCTCAAGTCCAAAGATAAATTATAGAACAATCATGATAAGGAAATCCATAAACTTATAACTAATATTCTATTTTAGATCATTATAATTGGGTCAGTTTATTGAACTTATTCTTTAATAAGCAATCACAAGTTTGTTTAACTATCTTTATACTTTAAATTATGAGATCAATTACTTTATTAATAAGAAAGAAACACAATGGGTGCTAGTTTTACTATCTCACCAATATTCCGTCTTAATGAAACTACAGCTAGAAATAATTTAGAAATAATACATAAATATAAATTGAATCTTTTAATTATAAACTTAGCATACTTTCAGTTGGACAATAATTATTTCAAGAACTTTATCTTTAGTATTAAAACATCAATTGTAAGTAATAAAATATATAAAGATAAAGAATGCCATTATTAATTAAAATAATAATGACATAAAAAATTGCAACTAACTGATTAGCTACAAGGGCATAAACTAACAATCACTCACTTACATTAAAGTCAAATTTGCACATATCTAATACCACATCTATCCATCCATATATCGGTCATATCTCTTCTGTGTCAACGGCTTAATGAGAGTATCTGTAAGACTATCTTTAGTGGGAACTCGTTATAATGCTACTTGTTTTTGCTCCATTGTTTTGCTAATCAAATGAAACTTCTTAAGCACATGTTTGGACCGTTGATGAGACTTTGGTTCCTTTTCCTATATGATAGCACTGTTGTGTTATAGTACAATAATATAGGATCAATAATGCTAGAGACCACACCAAGTTTGATGATGAACTTCTTGATCCAAATTGCTTCCTTTGCCATTTCTTATAGGGAAATGTACTATGCTTCAGTCATAGAATTAACAATAGTTACTTGTTTGGAACCTTTACAACATACCACACCGCCATTCAAAGTGAAGATGTGCCTTGTTTATAATCTGCTATCTTCTAATTTTATTGAAAACTAGCATTTGAATTCGAGTAAACTCTTAATTCAGCCCTTCCATTGCAATGATCCAAATTTTTGTTAAATTACTCATAAAGGACTAATAAAGAGAAAAGCCTATAAAAGTATAAGTTGAATTTAAGAAAGCTTAAGTTCATTTCTCTCTTAAACTCTTTTCACTATAGGTTATTATTTACACTAACTTCTGACACTCATAACTTCACCATTTGACCACTATTTCCGATAACCTAGGGCTTTATAGAAAGCTCTCAGGATGTTCTACCACTATAAAAGGAAATGTGGTTTAGCAACGAAAATTACCAACGAAATGTGAAGTTTTTTTGTCGGCAGCTAAGTTAGCAATAGAATTTACTGAAGGATATTTTTGTGTTATCGGTAAATTTAGTGATGAAAGGTTTGTTTCAATCGATAAATGTCGCGACAGACAAGGCTCCTCTATTAGTAACTTTACCGATGGATTTATCAAATTCGTTAGTAAATTCACGACTAATTTTACTGACAGATCTTAGTCGTTAGTTAGTAAATTCACTGCATTTTACTGATGGATTTTGGTGGTATGTCGTTAAATTCATTGCATTTTATCGACGATTTTTTTGTCAGTAAATTTACTGATATTATTTTTTTTAAATTTTCCTTACAATTAATTTTATTTTATAATCTTATGATTGACGTATAATTTATGCAGTTATCTGTTGATAATATTTTGATTGTTTCTACATTTAATTTGTTAAAAAAAAAGTTGATTGATGATATAAAGTAAAAATTATCTTAATTAAAAAAATATTATCTATAGCAATAAGTACTTAATTCATACAAAATGACTATAACTACGCTATTCATTTAGTGAATGTGAATGCTCTGAATGTTATGATAAGGTGTTGCCCTTCCTCTTTAACTCATCTATCTCATTACGGAGATAGGCTATGTACTTCATCAACTGTTGCAACTGAGTTACCAGTGCTTGTATTATGCTCCGAAGGTCATGAACTTCATTAGATGCGGATCGTCTACCAGGTTTGTCATATTAAATATGAAGAATTGCGAATAGCATGTGTTTGCAAATAAACATAAGCCGAAGATCCTTCCACAACTGCCCTTACCACTCATTATATGAAGATATGTTTGACTCTCGTCAACATCTTCAGACTGCTGAGAATGTCGTTGAATGCTTTCTTGTATTTGGTCATATCAAAAGTCAATGTTTATGTTAATAAGTGATAATTATTAAGCATTAATATTAAAGCATAAATTTCATCTACATTTAGTTCTTTACATCTGGTGTTGATGAAGGTGACACCGTTATGCTTCTTAGTATGAGTGTTCAGAAAGAGCCGACGGGGTGTAGGCTTCTTGCCCAAACTTTTCCTACATCAGAATAAAATATTATAAGTGAACTACAATTTGCAAAAATTTTGGCATAATTTTCTCTATTTTTTGATATTTATCCCATGTTGAACGAAGGAAGTAACTCAACAACATAGCCATATATGGCACTAGACATTTATAACATTATCATTCTCTATAATACACATATTTTCAGTCCAAAATTCACACATCAAGTTAAATTCAAATACATTAAAGTAAAAAAAATGTAAAGTGTAGATACTTACAAGTCTCTTTGCATGCTTGTGGTGGGTAATAGATCCTCCAGTATGTATGGGAAGACTCTCTCCCTCCGGTCCTCCACGTCTATTGGTAGAATTATGATCTGAAATAGACATTGCCTAGGTGATGTCCAATACTACTGCCAACAACTCCATATTTCTTCAGAAATATAAAGAAGTTATATACCAATTTTGTGTATTGCACCAATAAAGTCTCTATAATGTGTACGAGCTTGTCTTTCCCATACTTTATAAATAACCGCTACAGATTCAGGATCTTATAAAAAATCTTTGTGAAAAAAGGAAAAATATACGATAAGTTCCTATAACCTATAATATTTATCTAATTAACATATAAAAATTAATTAAAAATAAAAAAATATTTTTTTGTACCTCAACATCATATTGCCATAGTCGACCCAGTAAAACATGACACGCATCCATCTCTACAACATCACAGACAATAGTATCTTAATATGACCTCTCCAATTGCATATTAACTTTTCGCGTCATATCTTGAGTGTCTTCAATAGAAAATAGTTGACGTAAAGAAACTTGATCCTGGATATTAAGTCGCAAACCATTAATGTACTTAGTAGTTTGTTGTGCCTCAGACTCATCTAGGTTATTGTGAGCGGAGAGTTAAAGGAACTCTTCCATATAAGCTTGGATTGATCTATTCGATTGTCAGCCATTCTGGAATTGTTGAAGTGAAAATTGCTTATAATCTGTTAGGAGGAACCTCTTCTTCAACTTATGTTTCATCTGACCCCATGATTGAATAGGAGTCTTGCTTTGTCGATGTCATGTTAATTGAGTCTGTTCTAACCAAGCTGAAGCGCCACCCTTCAATTTGTACGCCACCAATTTCACTTGGCGATCTATGTCAATATCCATAGCAACGAAAAATTTCTCAACCTCCTAAAGCCAGTCCAGGAAATATTCAATATCCAAATTCCCATTAAACGTAGGGAGATCAACTTTAAGTTGATACTAATTAAGATCTCGTCGATAGCCCCCGTGTCGTCGATCCCTACGAACATGCTCCTCTTGGAATCCCCTATATCATTGACCACCACGAATCTGCATCTTCTGGAAATCTTCGTCATTCGTATCCTCGACATACTCTTGAGACCTATGTCAGGGAATTCCTCCACACCCCATAGTATCTTCAGGATCACAAGCAACAAGAATTTGCTCATCTAGAAGAACACCAGGTACACGGTTTGTGGACAAATGCTGGATGGCATCAAGGATCTCTTGAAGCCTCCGATCGGCTTGAGCCACGAATTGATTGAACTCAGCCCGCGTAATAGACTCGTTCTCATAGCCCTCAGCAATGGGGAGATTAACATTCACATTATTCACCATCGTCATGGGAGAAACCTACTTTGATACCAAATGACGCATTGAAAGGTGTAAATTTGGAGCAACTCCAAGAATTTGAATTTTTATTCAATCGAAAAACTATGTTTTCGATTACAAAACGAACATCTTATATAGAGATAGAATTAATGGAAATAAAATAATTAAAGATAACATCTAATAAACCAAATCTGTCAAAATAGAATATATTATAATCGCGGATTTCCTAATATAGAAAATTGCTAGAAAAGTTGTTGTCTCCAAAATCAGAACAATTGTTGAGATTTTCGACGATTACAGAGATCATATTCTTCAAGATAATCAAAGGTACTTGTTCTACATCAGTTGTGGATTGGCTTTTAGTCTAGGACATAAATGTCCAAAGAAAATTTTAAGAGTGACCATTTTAGGAGAAGATGAAGAAGTGGTTTCTGAGGTAGAAGAACATCTGGACTCCCACGAAATGTCAAGGGAGGTTGCTGAAAAAGTTCAGTGCGACTAGATGGAACATTCATAAGTTTTAGCCGATGGATAGACACAACCCAAAACCATGAAGCTTTAAGAGAAGATTGATGGAACACCTGTTGTGGTGTTGATTCGTGTCTAAAGAGGTGGCTTTGAAATAGGGCTAGAAAGTGCAGATCACTGCTAGCTTTGGAGTGAGAATGGGAAACAGACTGAAACAAGATTCTTAAGGTTGCTGTAAAGGGTTAAATCTAGAAATACAAGGTTATGTTTATCCAGGAGATTTTTTTTTTCTCTTTGAGTTAGGGGGAGTGGACATTATTATGGGGATGACTTGGTTGGTTTCGTTAGGTGAGGTGCAGCATAATTGGAAAGATCTTTTCATGAGTTTTTCGCATTCGGGATCAACAGTCACGGTGAAAGGGGATCTTCATCTTTCAAGATATTTAATTTCCACCAAGGCACTAAGGAAGATAGCTAAAATTGAGGCAACGGTTATGGTATTTTTTGGTTTAGAGAAACTCGAGAAGGATGACAGCGGATGTAACAACATCGGAGAAACACTCGACTAACACCAGTAGCAGCAATTACAGTAGGTGTTGGCTGAATTTCAGTAATTTTTTTCACACCCGATAAGCCTTCCTCCCAACAGATCAGTTGATCATAAAATCCCAATTAAGGTTGGGGTTGATCCAATAAATGTGAGACCTTATCGTTATCCTTATCTACAAAAAACTGAGATTGAGAAACAGGTTTTAGAAATGCTAGCTTCGGGGGTTATCAGACCTAGCAATAGTCTATATTCATATCCGATGGTTCTTGTAAAGAAGAAGGACGACAGTTGGCGATTTTGCGTTGATTATCGAGCTTTGAATAAAGACACAATACTGGATAAATTCCCCATACTAGTAATTGAAGAACTCTTGGATGAATTATTCGAAGCCATATATTTCTCAAAAATCGATTTATGGATAGGATACCATCAAATAAGTATGAATGAAGAGGACATTCCCAAGACGACTTTCCAAACACATTATGGCCACTATAAGTCACTCGTTATGCCATTTGGTCCCACCAACGCACTGGCCACATTCCAATGCACCATGAATTCGTTCTTACAACCTTACCTCATAAAGTTTATGTTAGTATTCGTTAATGACATATTGGTGGGACAACTACATTGCTCACTTAAGGAACTTTTTACACACGTTGCAGCATCATCATTTTTATGCGAATACAAAAAAATGAACCTTTGGGAAATTAAGAATTGAATACTTGGGACACATCATTTCCAAAGATGGCGTTGCTATGGATCCTAAAAAGATCGAAGCAGTTTTACAATGGCCTATTCCAACATCCCTCAAAGCTTTAAGAGGGTTCCTGGATCTAACTAGGTATTACCGAAGGCTTATGAAGGATTACGGGAAGATAGCACAATCTTTTACTAATCTTTTGGAAAAAGGGAATTTTAAATGGGATAATTATGCAGAAACAACATTTAGTTGACTTCAGAATGCTCTCACCAGTGCTCCGGTTTTGATGTTACTAGATTTTAGTAACCCTTTTTTGGTGGAGTGTGATGCATCAGGTGAAGATGTGGGATCTATGTTGATACAAGGAAAAAAAACCTTTGGCGTTTTTCAACAAAGCACTAGCTGATTCATCGCTAAATAAATCCATATATAAAAAAGAACTCATGACGTTAGTGTTAGCCATTCAACATTAGAGACCATACTTGGTACAGTCTATACGGATCAAAAAAGCCTCAGACATTTACTGTTGCAGAGAATTACAACTCAAAATCAACAAAATTGGTTGATAAAATTGTTGGGATATGATTTTGATATTGTTTACAAGGCAGGAATTTCCAGCAGGGCAGCAGATGTACTCTCCAAAGTATGTGAGGACATGGAGTTGCAGGTTGTTTCTAGGCCATTTTGGCAAGATCCGAAACAGATTAATAAGGAGGTAAAGGTAGATCCACAGTTGAGGAGAATCATTAAAGAAATTAAAAGGGAACTGGATTCTCATCCTTCTTATACCTTGGAAAATGGGATACAATATTATAAAGGATGGTTAGTTGTAACATCCCATCATCGATGGAAAGGGTAAAATAGTAATTTGGGATTGGTTATGAGTGTGTAAACTAATCTCAGCATGATCAGGCATAGTTTGGCCTTTATATCTTTGTGAATGGAAATTTGTGCACATGAAAAAAATGATTGTACATGCATTCATAGCATTTTCCGGTATCTATGTATAAATGTGTTTATTGTAACAAAAATATGATTTTGTGCGTGAAAATGTAATTGGAGTGGATTTTTATGTGTTTTACATTTTTAGGTAATTTTGGAAATTTTCTGGAAAATTTCGGAGGAAATTTCCGGACAGGAAAAATCGCCAAGTGGTGGACTGATTAGGTTTCGGTACTGGAAATGACTGTTCAATGACACTGAATATGTGGTACATGATTTTAGGATATATTACTTTGAGCCATTGGAATTTTGGGACAAAATTTGGAGTAGAAATGGTTTTGAAAATTTCTCATGTCTTGACCTTGATTTTATTCCATTAATCCTCACTTTGGCAAGTTATACATGATACTTCCTATTTGAGAAAGAGTAAAAGGTGATTGTTTTAAAGAGTTTCCTTCCTTCTCATCCGTGGGTGGCTCTCTCTTCTTCTTTCGTTGGTCCTTCATCCTCCATACAAAAAAGCTCTCCCTTGTTACTTGCTTGCTCTTCCTTTATTCACACACAAATCTAACCTTAAGCCTTATGATGATGTTGTGAGTGATGATTGTATATGGAGAGTGGAGAGTGAGAGTTAGGATATTTGTGATAATTTGGAAGACTTGAAGAAATTGACTTACTTAGGTAAGATTGTGTTTAATGTTCTTATATTAGTAGTTAGATGCATTTATTTGTGATGTTTGTGCACTAATTGTATGAAATTGTGTTTTGCTTATCTGGGTATGTGAATTCCTTGGTTGATTGATGATTGATGAGGTTGAAAGGAATGAATGATATGTTATGTAGGATAGGTAAAGTGAGTTGGTTTGGCTTGATTTTTAAGAGAATAGATGAGTGATTCTTAACAGAAAATGATTGTGTATGTGTGCTGGAATTTGGTGGATTATATTCAAGGATAGGTTATGAGTTGGTTATGGTAGAAATACGAAGTAAATTGAGTGTTGGTTGGTTGAGGAAAGGTATGGAAGATGTAAAAGGATAGTGAGATTGCAAATCTGGAACATTTGTTTTGTACATGTTTCAGTGTTTTTATCATAACTTATGATATGGTTGAGCAATTTTTGAGCTTGTTGGTTTAAATTAAACTTAAGACGTGTAGCTAAAATTCTTATGAAGGAAGTTTTGTCAAATTGTGGCTTGAAGGGGGTTTGAATTTGGCATTGAAAGTGAGTGTTATGTGCTGTATGAACAGTAAGACGAACTGGAAGACTTGAAACTTTGATTGAAGTTGTGACCATTCTAGAGACTGATTTTGGCTTTAAGTCCTTCATGAAAGTTGTAGAGGGTTCTTTTATCTTTCCATTGACACCAATTTTGTAAAATTTGGAGTTCTGGATCAAAAGTTATGATGTTTACAAGTTTTGGTACTGTTTAGGAGGAGATTATCGACCAGTCACCCTTGAGTGACTTTTTGACCCCTTTAGAGACCGATTTTGTTGTTGGGTCGTTCATGAAACTTGTAGAGCTCTCTTTTCTCTATAAAATAGACACCAATTTTGGTCAAATTTGGAGTTGGGAGTCAAAAGTTATGAAAGTTTGAAATTCGGATGTCGGATCAGCGAGGGTAAGGCGCGCGCTCGACCATTGCGTTCACTTGTTGGCCGACTAACCTCCCTCCACTCTTTTGATCATAATTTCTTCGTCCGACCTCCGATCGATCTGATTTTTGAAGCGTTGGATTTCTAAGACATTTTTCTATCTCTCCACACCAGATTGATCAGTTTTAATGTTAATTTGAAAAAGATTGATTAGATCAAAGTGGGAATATCGGTTGAAAAAGTCTGAACATGCTTTAGTAATTTGGAGATATCTTAAGCTATAGAGCTTCGATTGAGTTGATTTTTGTTGCAAATTAAACTAGAGACATGGATCTACAATTTATCTGAAGGAGCCGAATGACAATTTAGCTTTTAAGCTGTTCAATTTCTGGAGTGAAGGTATGGGTAGTGTGTTGGTCTGAATGTGTTTTGGGAATAACTTTTCCGTCCGACATCCGATTGACCTGATTCTCGAGGCATCGGATTTTTGAAATATTTAATTTCATTTCTATGTGAAATTGAGAATTTTTATAGATAAAATTGATGTAGATTGGTTAGGTCAAAGTGAGGGGACCGGGTAATTGTTTTTCTGGTTTATGTTTTATCACTAATTGGACCTATAGAGGTCCAAATTGCGTGATTTTGGTACCTATGGTTTCCTATGACATAGGGGAGCATTTTGTGATGTGAATTATGGATTGGTACCGGGATTGTCACGAACATGCATTGTGCATTATTAAATATGTCTGATTGTACAATTGGTAATGTTTATATACTTTGACTGTTATAGAGGCGCTTTTGGAACGTCATCCCACCGACGTTGCCGAGACTTCCAGGCATTCGCTCGGAAGCTATTGGTAAGTGACCTAGATGACTCTCTCGATTATTATATGTTTACTGTGGTGAATAATGGCGGGTTTGTGATTGAATATGAATGTGGATTCTGGACAAAAGGTTCAATGTATTGGGAGCTATGACATAGAAGTGTTACCAGTTTGTGACTCTGAGAATTATTTATTTATGATATGTGTTAAATTATGACACGTGGATTAATTGTGATACATTTACTGGTAAATTGGGACATATGCATTTCATACATGACTGTGTGATCAGATAATGATAGTTGTGACCGGAGCAACCACCGAGAGCTAAAAGCTCAACGTATTAGGGACTCGAGCCCACAGTGACTCAGAGCCACAGGCTCACTGATTAATGAGCCCTATATGAGACAGTTATCAATGAGCCCTATATGAGACAGTTATCAATGAGCCCTATATGGGACAGTTATCAATGAGCCCTATATGGAACAGTTCAGGTGCTCGATCACAACACCGAAATAAATTGAAAAGGTGTCACATGTGCATGCTATATGCATTTGATGTAATCTCTTTGATTGGGTGAAAGGAAAAAAATGTCTTATACTTATGGGATAACACTCACGTGGTATTTCTGAACGTGCAATTGTGAAATACTTGTGATTTGCTTGAATGCAATCATGTGGTACTTCTGAACATGCCATTGTGAAATAATTGTGATTTACTTGAGTGCAATCATGTGGCACTTCTGAATGTGAAATTGTGATACAACTGTGTTATGCTTGAGTGTTGCAAGTATTCATTTGGTTAAGCCTGTCTAATTGAATGATATGTATAAATGGTTTATGCTCAAGGGAAAGTATCTATGCTTAAGTGCAATTATCTATGTTCCAGTAAAATTGTGAAATGTGATCCAATATGCAACAATGTGAGTATATG
>JAOTAZ010000220.1:27497615-27520034 GCA_025629785.1 Erythroxylum oxycarpum | reverse complement strand
ATTTTGTTTGTAATTCATATTTTGTAATAATAAATAATTAATTTGATTTAATGATTTTTATTATTAATATTAATTACTCTATAATAACAAAGTAGTGTCTTCTTGTTCTTTTATCTCTTGTCTTTTGTTTTTTCTTTACCCTGTAACTTTCTCTGTCGTCTCTCTCTTCTTTTTCATACTTTACTCTCGTTCTCCGATGAGTGTCTCGATCTCGATGATTACTGTGATCTGATTTGAGGAGATTTAGTGAAGAACGTAAGATCTCTCATAGCTTTCATCTCTTTTTTGTTAGATCTAGACGTCAATATGTTATGATGTAAGAAGAGATTACAAGAAAATGAATGCTTTTTGTTCTTTTTCTTAAGTAAATGATAATAGATTTCTTATTTGAGAAGTTCTGATGAAGAATGTAAGATCTCTTTCTTATTTTGCGTTTATTTATTTTAATTTATTTTTTGTTAGATTTTGATTGTCAATATTAATACATTGTGATATGAAAAGAGATTGCAAAGAGAAGAGAGTAGAAAGTGAGAACAGATGAATGATCTTGAAACTGATGCCTTCTTCATCTTCGTTTGTTAGATCGATCTGGAGAGATGGAGTTTGGTCTCATAGAGAGGTTGGCGTTGGGGTTATAATTGGCTTTGGATGATTAAAACTTAAGCTGAGCATTTTCATCATTAGCGGTTTATCTTCAATCAGTTGATGAAAAAGCTGTTATCCAAACAACTTATCAGTTGTTTGAAGAGTCAACGAGCTAAAAATAACCAATTAGCTAAAAAAATAGCGGATTGGAGTGTAACCAAATGGGGCCTAAGTTTAATTTTTTTGATGAGTGTTTACACACTTTTAAAGAGCTAAAAGAATGTTTAGTGTTTGCATCTATCATGATGTCACCAGATTGGTCAAGGCTGCCTTTTAAATAAATGTGTGATGCTAGTAATTATGTGTAGGGGCAACACTGGGGCAATGAAAAGATAAAATTTTTAGGCCAATATATTATTCCAGTCGCACACTTATTGAAGCCCAAATTAAATATACTACATTTGAAAAAGAGCTACTAGCAATTGTGTTTGCTTTTAACAAGTATTATTCATATTTAATTAGGTATAAGGTTATTGTTTTTACTGACCATTCTACTTTGGTATATCTTTTTGCAAAGAAAGATGCCAAACCTAGGTTATTGCGATGGATTCTTCTTTTACAAGAATTTGATCTTGAAATTAAAGATAGGAAAGCAAGTGAAAACTAGTTAGCCGATCATCTCTCAAGGATTAAAAAGACACACATGGAGGAGGTAGAAATAAAAGAGGAGTTTTCCAATGAAACAAATTTCTCTATGTCCATTCCTTGCTTAATTTCAGCAATTACTAAATTACCATAGTTTGCAGATTTGGCAAATTATTTGGCAAGCAATCTAATTCCATGACACCTCACTTAACAATAAAGAAAGAAGTTCTTTACAGATGTCAAGTATTATTTTGGGAGGAATCATATGTATTTAAATAGAGTGTAGATGAATAATGATAAGGTGCGTCCCTGAATAAGAGTTTCAAATCATTTTGAAACATTGTCATTCACAGGAAGTAGGAGACCATCATAGAGCAAATCGAACAGCAACCAAAGTATTGTAATCAAGTTTTTTTTCATCCGCCTACGACTTCTTCCGAGCAAATTGAAGTCTAAGTGGTCTGGTCCTTACTAAGTAGCGACACTTCACCTTTTGGTGCAATTGAAATTTTGAATGAAAAAGCTCAATGAAAGATTCAAGGTTAATGGATAACAACTTAAGCATTATATGGTGGGTGACTACTTGCATCAGCCGACTTCCAAACACTTGGAAGAACCATGAAAAGAGGGAGAAAGTCAAGCTAACGACTATAACTTAGAACTAAATTTCTCAACTTTCTTTATTTTTTATTGTTATTTTTTCCTTTTACATTCAGTTATTTAGTTAAAGTTATTGTTTTTCTTTCAGGATTCCTCCACAACCTAAGACATGAGTGGCGCCTTATGAAAGTTTCCTTACACTATCTCCATGCATTATTTCTCTAACATTGGGGACAATATTATCTTTCAAGTTTGGAGGTGGGAAATTTCCTTGAAATTTTTATTGTTGGTTTAAAACCCAAGTTTATTGAAAATCTTTTGAAAAGAAAAACATGTCCTTAAGCTTAATTTTTTGTGATAAACTTCAATGCTGTAAAATGTTATATGATTGCTAAAGAATCTAACTTAGGGAAAATGCTTGATATTACTTCAATTTTATATATAAGTTGAAATTGTGTGTTTTTTAAGTTCTAATTTGATTGTGATCTATGATTGGAAATATGTTGTGTGAATTAAGTTTAAGCAAAGTATTGTATTTGACCAACTTCTAGAACTTGGTTGAGGACCACTTGAGGCGAAATAACTAATTTAGGACATTATTAGAGAAGTGATTTAGGCCATGTTCGGTCGTTTAAGCCATTCTAGCTTATCCCATATTAAATATCATCATTAGTATCCCCATTGAGCCTTTATTGATAGTTATGAGCCGTTTTGTTATTCTTTCATAGCCTACAATTATCCTAACATTGAACCTGAATATTTATAAATTCACCCATGAGAGAACTAATTCGGTCATGTACAAACATTCAGAGGTAGTTTAAGGGGGGTTACGTAAGTGAGAAGAGTATGACATTTTTCTTACCCAAATATCTATATAAAGCCTTAAGTTTAGGGGTGAAAAATGAAATTACAACATATTTTGGGGAGTTGAGCAACTCAGTACACATTCTTTATTTTGTGTCTTATTTTGTTAATTTAGACTTTCAATTTGATCCATAATTAGTTTTATTTTATTTTGCAAAAATCTTGCTGAAATTTAGGATTTTTGGAGCTAAAAAAGGAAAGATTGAAGAGATATGGTCAGATACTAATTCTATATGCATAAGGAGTCTAAAATAGGCATACAAAAGCCTTCTAAATCAAGAAAAGAAAATCTTCATAATCAAAATAGGGTAAGGATGCTACAAATTTTATAGTATAAAAAAGAGTAACCACATATAAGAGAGAAGAACCTACACAACTTGCACTCAAGAGAGAAGGCTAGAAGGAAGGGATCACGTAGCGACAAGTTTTTCTTTATATTATTTACATCATGTTTTTTTTCTTCTGAATTTATTACCTGTTGTGTTTTTGTTTACAAATATGTTAGTTTAATTTCTTTTTATTGTCAAAGGGAGGTTGAACCAAACCCTATTCTACCATGATTTGATTGTTTAATTGTTATCTTTCAATATATGAATTTATGCTTTATTTTCTTTTAATGCTTCTTTGACTTTTATGCATCTTGTTCATTAAAGCATCGTGAAACATGGACCTTTAATTGATACATGTATGGAATTAATAGATGAATTGATTATTAGATCTTGATAAAGCATAGCTAGAATAACTAAAACAACCTGAAATATCAGACTCTTGGATAATTTTGGTGGTGATATTACATGAGTTTCATTAATTTTTAATACATTTAGATAGTTTTTAATGTATTACATGACCTAAAAAACTAGGTATTTGATGTGGGAAATTGGTATAAATAGTTAGAACATAAAATATGGTTGACTTTATTGGAGGAAACTACACAAATTCATGTAAAGCAAGCATGTTTAGAGCTTTTCATAGTAAAGGGGTAAAGGAAAGCTAAACTTTGGTACGCTTTTAGTGAATTAGTTATTTCTTTAAGTATTTTTGTCTTAGTAATTTTTAGTCAACAACTTCATCAACGGTAGCTTAAATAGTAGTTAAAGGTGTGATTTTGAGTAATTGTGATCAGTCCTCATAGGAATGATATCTATGTAGTTATACTATAATTCTAGTGTACTTGCTAGGTGAAAGTTTAGCTCGTATCATCTATCAATTGTAATTCAGCACCAAGTTGTTCCTCCAGATGCTTAATACCTAATTGCAACTAGTTAAGCGGCTGCCCAAATCCTAAAGAGAAAGCAACTATGAAGCATGGTTTTGGTGCAAAGAGAACTGATTTCTAGCTTCTTCTACTTGGATGATCAGGAGGCATTCATTATGGCTTGGAACGTTTTAAGAGAGATCAATCCACTTTTGATATAATGTTTAATCCAAATCAGTTTTGGTGTGGCATGAGACAATGTGGCCCTCACAAAGAATAAGAATAGAAAGCTGCAATATTCCACTTCTCATCTTATCCACTGTACACATATGGTTAGTGGAGATAAAATGGCCGGATCATACTGAATGCATAACATCAAGCAATGTAGTGAAAACAAATATTTCTGGCTGTAAACTTTCACTCCATTACATAAGCCATCATGTACACAAGCTCATTTTTCCAGTTCACCCAAATCATAAGTTCTCTCTTTCATGCTTTCAAGCGATTTGCAGTAGCATTTCGTCTTGCACAGCATCCCACAAAGTAAACCATGGACTGCATGCACAGTTGAAGAAAAGACAATTTAACGAAGATAAAAACTTTAGCAAATAGGACAAATCAAGGAAGACTCCTTATCAATGAAGTGATGACATAGCTAGAGACTACAGCAGACTCACCAAAACAACGAATAGAATGACATTAAAGATTGCAACCACTCTCCACTCAATTTTCATGTACTGTGCTACTCCAGCCCTGACATAAATTTAAAGAAACATATATAATTGCAAAAGATAAAAGAAATAAAGATAAAGTGATGGAATTTACTTGCAGGAATCACAGTTGTAGCATTTGACAGTCCGGGAGTTTCTGTAAAGCTTGCAATCATGCTTAGAGCTGATTGGTTGGAAGCTCAAATCATAGAATGATGCATTGATGACTGGATAGCCACATCTAAGAAGTAAATCAAAATCAAAGGAATATACACTTGGAACTATTCTTCAAATCATTGTCTATAGCTTTTGTGGTAGGAAGTTCAATTAAGTGAAAAAGAAATAACATGAATAGAACAAACATGGAAACCATATGAGTTAGTCATTTCATATATTACGAAATTATTGTATCGGGGCATGGAAAAGAGGTTACTGAAGACGCCTACTCTGATGGTGGTCGACAGCAACCAGCTTCAATAGGAGTTAACTTTGCTGACTTGTACTGCTTGGGAGTCTGCCATCAAGAAGCCAGAAAACAAGAAGTGATGTAATGAAAAGGGATGATCAATCAGAAGTTAAAAGGCATAAAACAAAAGACCTTATATTTTTTGGATAGGTTATTGCAGTCCTCAGATTTTACAAGGCAGCTCCTCAAGTGCTTCCAGTTATGGGTATTGTTCAGCTGAAGTAAAGACCAAAAGCCAGTGCCATAGCATGATAACTCAATTCATAGATATAAATGTAAGATCTAAGATAAAATTATATCAAATGCATCGATGCAATACTGTGGGGGTCCTTGCCTGTTTAAGAAACCATGAGCTGTAATCCTTAAGTTGATACTCTTTGTATCTGACCACAAAAAAGCATGTTAGTAGCACCACCAAATTTATCCACATTGCTAAAACTTAACCTGCTACATAGGCTAGTGCTTTCTCTCGTCTATTTGTATTTCCCCTAGCACACTGCAACAGATTTTGAAGATGCCAAAAAACTAAATCATCAAATGACTGCATTTACATTCAAGGTAGCATGTTCTCTTACCTCAAACCAGGAACACTATGCCCAGATCCATTATTTGTTATAATAAACCTAAAAGGGAAGGCCAAACATGTATAGTCATTAGTGATATAAAAGAACATTATAGACAATCTGTGAATAACCAAAGTGTCCAACTATCTCGCTACTGAATTCTTAAAGGTAAGGATCAACCAAGTTACTTATCATTTGTTAGAAGGGGAAAGAACATAATCCTATGTAACTAGCTGATTTCCATCTTCCAATTTGGCTCATCAACATTGACAAGGACAATATGAGATGCCATACATAGTTTGTGGAGAACATGACATCAAAATATAACAGAACTAATTCACACAAGCGTTTAACAGAACCTGATGGCCTGATCGCATCTACTAAAGAGCATTACAGTCTTTGGTATATATCATTGATTGCATTTTGAAGACAAAAATTAGCCTAAATTTGCTACCGAACCATTCTATTTTGACTTATCACTCTATTGTTACAGAAGAAAAACAGTTGTTACAGTAGAGTAATTCCAACAAACATCATAAAAGCAGGCAAGAGACTTACGCCAATACTGTAAAAGCTAGAATTGCCACCAATATGACGCACAGCATAATCAAATACTGAAAGCAAGAAGTCAAGGGATCCCCACTACGTAAAGGAATGAAATACACAGTCGAAAGGCAATGCTTATCTCAAGAACTTTTTGGATGAAAAGGATACAATCCACAACAGTATACAGCTGTTCTTCAATGCTCCCAAGAAGCCAATTAATGATCTACAAGAAAATCAACTGTTATTTTCTGGGCAGTGTGGATAGACTCTGGCAAAGAGATATTGATAGTAACTTTTTAAAGTATGAATAGAAGTTGAATATAATAATAAAGAAATGATTCATAAGAATATAGGAGGATACTTTGCACTCACATTATTAGGATGAACGCACCAAGGGCCAATACAGGAAGAGTGAGAGACCTTCGGCAGCTGTCATGACGAGTACTCATCCATACCCCAAAAATTATGATGCCTAGAGCTAAGAGCTAACAAAATGACAATAATGTTATTTTGTCAAAATAAAGCTAGAAGACTTCGCATTCATGGATTTTTACTGTCACTTCCATGGCTACAATACAAAATTATGCAACGCCAATTAAAGAAATAGAAGGCTTAGCACCATTCATTCACCAGATACCCTTGTAGTTTAATTTCAAACTGAGTTAAAATATCGATGCATACTAAATTTCTGAGCAGAGCTACTCATTCTGTCAACTAAAGCTTCAGCTGGACAGGATATTATCACAAGAAAAAGATTTAAACTTTCGCTCCAAAAAGAGAAAAAGAGGGGAGGTCTTAACTTTTTGGGTAAAACAATTACCTATATAACAAAGTCGGGCAACAATCCAGAACGCGAATCCAAAAAGAATAACAAAATGACAGCTTAACAAGAATGGACGACGACTACTGAAAAAGAAAGCCACTTCTTAGGCCCCCAGAAAATGAAGCACCTATTACAACACACCAAGAGAAGCAAGTCCACTTACGAGTAATTTTTGAATCAATCAAGCGACTCGTATCAACCAGGAAATGTAGCAGATATTCAGAACGTTCAATTAACTATGTAGAGCACGAAAAGACCCAGAAAGCTTAGAATAAAGAAACTAAAACAACCAATAACATTGCATACCATGGTTAAGAAGTTGATCCATCTAATGACAAAGTTGCTGGGGCTGACACCCATACTTCTCTTTCTCAGTTCTCAGTTCTCAGCTCTCTCTCTGTGTCGTTAAGCTTCCGCTCAAAGCAAAAACGAGGAAGAAGAAAAGGGAACAGAGAGCTGAAAAGAGTGTCAGAAGTTATTACTGAAAAGACATTGGCACTTGCACTACAAGCAAAGGAAAACCAGATAGAGAAGAAGAGGGCAAGCTGGTAGGGAGTCACAGCGAGAGTTCAGATACGTGAAGGGAAGGTATTTTGGGAAAGATAAAAAAGACAGCTTGCACATGCCTCGTGGTTCGGAATGGGTTATGACCAGACACGACACGACTACATCCACGTAACTGAAGACGGGTACTTGCTATTTGGTCGTATTGACCACTTGCGCACAAAATCTATCTACTAATAATCTAGGAAGCTCTTTTGCGGTCAATGTACGGGAAGAAGAAGATAGTTTTTGTGGGCACTTTAGCCATTATTCCCGTTAGCTTAAAGCCACCTTACTTTTAATATTCTGAGTTTTAATTCTTGTCTGGTTAAGAAATGGAACCAAACATAACTTCTAAGACAAAGGTAGTTGTTGGTATCAACTAATATGTACATCAGACTTAGGAGGGGTCTTATGGCTGCTTGGTTCTTCCAAAGAAATGAAACAAAAATACAGAGATAAGTCTGGAAGCATTTTACTTCAATTATTTCGGAACATTAAATACCACTCTTTTTAAGTTTTGTGCGATGATATACCACAACTGCTGGTCTGTTCGGGACTTGGACATTCTTATCCAGTGGCCAGTGGAAAGGCAAACAGCCAGAAGTTAGGGACCCCTTCATTTGCTTAAACAAATAAATGTGCTTCAGTGTACTTTAGAAGAGGAATGACGATGAGGTCAAATTCATACAGCTATCAAAATTTTCTGACACTGAGCGTTCACGGCTGGAAAAGAGTGTTCCAAACATTTCTTGTAACATAAACTACACTTATTTTTACAATATGACACCATTATAACATTGAAACAATGATCAGATAATATTTTCTCTGTGATTGATACTCTGATTAGCAGCCTTATAAGGCAAGTACTTAATCCATCTTCCCCTGATTTCAATCATCCGAACCCTAGGCAAGTACAAGAAAGAGAGCACCGACGACAACTCATCATCATTTTTACTCATCAGAAACAACGTCCAACCTGCAGACTTGAGCAAGCAGTGTGGTAACTCTTCCAAAAGCAGGCTTAGTAGGGATATCAAGAGAAGCTACAATCCAGCTAAGCTACTCCACTCTGTTTGTGCACGATAAAATTGTCGATTTCATTTCTTCCTTGTCCAATGAAGCTTGAACTATAACCTGTGTCAAATGTAGAGTACTATCTTAAAATTTTGGATTCTGCAAAGTGCTTGTGGAATAGTCAGTTATTTAACTATTCGATTTGCAGTTTACAATTAGATCAAGTCAGAGAAGTAAAAAACTCGAGACTAAGTCAGAGGAGCAAGCAGGGATGATGGAGCATCTTTGTTTGGATACGCAGAAGTCTAAAAGATAGCAATTTTCTTTAACTGTTACCTCTTGTACTTTGTTTCCAGATCTAGCAAGTAACTTGTATTCATTATCAAACATTGATGACATATACACCTGCGGCAGACAGTAAACTTGGATCAAAATAAAAATCTAACAGATATGGAAGCTTGGATCATAACAAGAATATTGCAAATATGAAAGCTTGGATCAGAATAAGAATCTAGCAGACATTATAAATTTTGTGGATAGCTATTAGTAACTGCAGACTATCACAATCAAGGAGGAGTTCAGAGCAGTTTGTTCATGGTTTAGGAAAAAAAGCTACTGTAAAAGAGGTTCAGTCAGTCATGATTCCGAATCCCAATCTCAAAGAAGATGAACATTAAAATCAGCAAGATTAAAGACTTATGACAGTTTGAACCAAGCACCAAATCACAGACTAGGTAAGATGGATTGGAGACTGCCCGCATAGCTATTTGGTGGGCTACATGACATATTTTTACCACCTGTGTGGATTTATTCACCTGGCAGAATGAGTATTCACATACATATATCAAAGTAGATAGGACAGGGACGCTCTTTGGCTGAACTTCAAAATATGATAGGACACATTGATTTAGCAGAATAGGACTGCCTAATTACCAGATTACCAATTAAAGAAAATTGACTAGTAAGGATCCATGTCAAGTATAGAATTAGTTCTTCAAGCAAATAAAGAAATTATTTACAACTCACCATTGACTATTGTGTTAAATTTAATCATTCAAGTCGCTATACCTGAAAAGTAGGAGCTAAACCTGGACTCAAGAAAAATCGGCCTTTGGACACTGACTGAATCCCTTCAATTTGTTGAAGTTCATTAATAAGGGATTCCACTTCATCCCACTGTATGAACCAGAAAATTGAAAGATCAGGAATGGTGTTGACTATACCTACTAGCAGATGAAGATATAAAGCAAATGTGTTGCATATCAATCCCACATCCACAAAGAGAAATCAGAAGTTTCCCATAAGTAGCAGAGAGAGCTTATAAAATAGCAGAATACTTCAACAGATTGGCATGGAAGTCACCAAGTAACAAGGTTTAGGACTCGAATATGGTAGCCACATTATGGTTGCTAGAATACCTATCATTAGGAGAATTCTGTTACTGATTTAATAATGCTCGCCGCCATCAAATATGTATGTTTTCACTAGTTCATATCCTAGTATCACAACTTATTAAATTTTGACCAAATTTCCATTCACAGATGAGGACATTTAAGAGCATCTTGATTGCTTTCTTGCAGTTGAAAAATACTGCTTGAACTCAATCATAATAGTTGCGCTTTATGTCACTGTTATATACTGGATAAAAAGAATAATTTTGTAGATATTTATCTACTATTATGCTAGAACTTTCCTTTATCTGAGCTGTGAACAGCACAGAAGATCCATATGTAGCTGAACTCAGCAATTATTAGCACAGATTATTTTAAATCAAACAAGTTTTCTCACTCCTTAATTTCATAAAGTATGTGGAGAACCTTTTCACACATCTAGTCCAAGAACCCGCCCAGTTAAAATTCTCAGGATTCAGAAAGCATGGCGAATATCAATACTAATAGGGCTTTTGACAACCATTCTGACGAAAGGACAGCAAAGCTTATCAATAGAGTGAAAGCAAAACCTCAGTATCTGCTTCTGCGGATTGTAATGTACCATCCAAGGGACCATGGTCACCAACAACAGATTCTAAGGCTTCTATCAGGGGATCTGGCTGCCAACAAGAAAGATAAGCTACATATTTAGCATATAAGTTAAAATTGTTAGCTTGCAATAGAAATTAGATATAAATGAACTTAGTTAAGTCTGAGTTACCGTTATCTGTTTCAATGATAAGAAAATACGTTCAAGTGTAAAATCTAGTTGGTGAACTTTTGCCTCCAGAATCTAGGATCACAAGATTATGTTAATATACAAACAAGATGGAAAGATTAGTCCCAAAGAAGTAACCAACATATGGAAAGCATCTAGTCAAGTTGACCATCAAAAATCACTTATACTGAATATCCAATTAATAAAAAAGGGAATAAATTGGCAACAGCAAAAGCTTTCACAGTGCAGAATATGCAATTACTCTGATGTGCTTTTGGCAGTAGAAAAAAGTTCAACAGCTTAAGGAAACCAGATATAAAGATCCATAAAAGATCATTATTAAAAGAAAGGACAATTATATACCTGGCCAACTTTGAAATATGATGCAGGATCCAAAGTGGCATCCCATGATACCTCAGTATTATGAATCAGTGCATTTACGCCATCAACCTGGCATCAGTATGTTCAAGTTATGATAGTACTAGAAACTCTAATCATGAATCCAATACTTACTATTTTCATAAAAGTACATGATGACAACATATACGAGTATAGACAACGATGCCCCAATCTTATGAAACTACAATCTATTGATAACCACCATTTTAGAAAACAATTATCATGACACCTAGACATGCTATTAATAATTGCTTCTAAGCGTCATCCACAATAATCTTCAATTCACAATAGAAAGATACAGGATAATTAGTTCACCTCAACAAAAATGCCAAAATAAGTAATTTTCTTGATACAGCATTTCACAACATCTCCGAGCTGAAGTTTTGCCTGCAAGAACATGTACCAGAAGAGCTTGAGGACCCAACATGTATCAGACATTAAAATGAACATTAGGTATTTAAATTACATGACTCAAAGCCTTAGACTAGTATATTATAAGGCTTGGTTTTTTATCTTCTGAAAATTTTTGACAAGGGCGAATAAGTTTCATTCCAAAGTAAACCATTTTATAATTCATCCTAGCTATTGGACTCGCAACTGCCATATGAAAATTGACAATAATGAACATAAAATAAATAGTAAGTAACTGTCAAACTTCAAATCATCCTAACTAGTTTTCAGAATTTGCTGGTAAGTTTTTTCCCCCCGAAAAGTAATGAATTTTATTAATTAATAGAACAGTACAAGCATACTAGGATCAAATTGTCAAATTTTGGTTGCAAGTATTGAAAGCAGAGTATTTACAATAACTTCAAAGCATCTGGCAACTGGATATGGATACATACCATCAGGTTTCTCTTTTTCTCAGCAAACTCTTCCTTTTCTTTTGCCCTCATAGAAACTATAAGCTTTCTCAATTTTAGGTCAGCCATGGCCACCTTCACTTTTGTTTTCTGCATAAAAAATAATTAGATCAAATTTGAAGCAACTAGAACTCAAGACTTAAATATAACAATTCCTTCTTACCTGACCAACAAAGGAGGACAAAAATTTGAGTTTCTCTTGGTCATAAATCCTCAAAAGATCTTCCAAGTTCATATCTGGTGTAATTTTTCCACAAAGTTTCCTTTCAATTTCTGGATCTATGCTTGAATCCAAAGGGCTCTTCTCAAAGGCATCATAATTTCCAATAATTCCTAAACCTTTTTTGTACATTGATGGATCTAAGCCCTTCTGTCTCAACCATGATTCAAAAGCCAAGAACTTCCATTTTGCAGCTAGATTACGATATGGCAAAAACCCCACCAGTGACCCAAGAGATACCTGTAAATTTTTATTGTCCATCAACAACAATGTAGTGAGAAAACAATTGCTAAAATGTCCCCACATGGGGGTAGAAACAAAAGCCAAGGGCAGGTTTAAAATCACCACATAAGTACTTACGACAAAACCTCTTGCACTGGAACTTATCAACTCCACTTCCACCCTATCTCCTGTTTTGACCAGATGCTCTGCCATGGTCCAACCAGCATCCTACAAATTTTTAAAATACCAGAATCAAGACATGAAATATTGATACTTAATATAGTAGAAGATTCATGTTCAAGAAAGAAACAGTAGAAGGTTTCACAAAAGTGATAATGTCCCTGACCTCCGAAGGTGATGGTGAAGGCTGCTCCTCTAGACCACCAGCATTTCTCAGAACTGTCTGTTTTACGCTGGCTGATTGTGTCACATTCATAGGCAGGTCTAACCTGTAACAAAAAACACATCAGGAGAGAACCATATTTATAAAGAAATAATAAACAAGCACAAATGTTCTAAAACTAATGAAGAACTCTAACACATCCTTAAATACCTCTGGGGTTTCCCTTGTAGAGCAGTATCCAGAGAGAATTTAACATGGGGATTATCGAAATTTGGATCTGAACTTTCACTTGGAGTGGCTTTTACTCCAGTTGGCCCAATGTTAATTGCCTCCGGATGCTGCATTTCTTGGAAGTGGACATAAAATTCATTATTTTACTATTCTAACTACTAGCAATAAATTTTTCTCCCAGAAGATAAAATTGTGAAATTTTAGAGTTTGATCTCCAGTTTAAACAAGGGAAGCATCATTACCCAAAAGAATAAAAAAGGAAAGAAAAATGGTTATACAAAGAAGCTAACAACACCATTTATAAACATCCTACTAAATTTCAATTGTAAAAAAGTCTTTAAAAATTAGCATAGGCTATTACCAGCAATGGGTTGATCTTCTAGCTTTTGTTCCTTCAAGATTGAATGCTCCTCAATTTGTGAAGGTTGTTGAAGATCATTATGTTCAGGTTTCTTGAATAATGTAAACCCACTGTACTGATCCTCTGATTCTTTTTTATCTGTGGTTAATCCTGCTTCCACATTACTAGAGGATTCCTGGGACGTTTTGACAATTGCTGGTTCAGGTTTCCTCAACAATGTCATATCACTAAACCTCTCCTCTGTTTGATCACTCCGCAGTTTCAATCTCAAATTTGGTTTCATTCTCACCCTTGACCTTGATGGCTTATCTTCCACATCATCCTCAACAAAAATAGTTGGCTTTCTTAATATAACATTAGGTACACTACGCTTTAAATTAATATTATCTACAGCTTTTCTATCTAATTGGGTTGATTTCCTTATCTCAGAAGTTCTTGGCTCATCCTCAGCTTGGAACTTAACTCCTTCCCTTGGAACCGGACGGACCAAATTCAAACCATCCGATGAATTTGTCGCTTTATTTTCCTTAGAGACATCAAAAGGAAGCTCCTCCCTTTTCAAAATCGTGCCCTTGTTCTTGTAAAAAGACTTCTCAACCTCAAGATAAGAAACATCCGGGTTCGACTTTCTAGCCATTATCTGAGCAACCAAAATCAGAAAACATGTACCACAGTTAAACTAGAGATATACGAGTTTCAAACTATATAAGTTGCAAGAACACCAAAATTTCCATTGTCAAACCAAAAAAGGACTAACCTTCTGCAGTTAGTGGACGAAAGAGATAATTTTAACCTTATCTTAATTGAGCACCCAATACAACAATAAAACAAATCACCAACCTTGGCAAGGGTGAGCTTGGGGTCTTCCCCCAGCAACTGACCGAACTTGAGCTCCATTTGGTCAATCCGGTCGAACTTGGGTTGTTCCTCCTCTTTCGCAGCCAAAACATATAGCCCAGTTCTTCTAGGAAACCTTATCAACTCCCTTCTTCTACCGCTTCTTATTCTCCCCACTCTACATGGTCTTGAAGGCAACAACAGCAACCTTCTAACAGATGAATGGCAGGAGATAGTTGTTGCGGTGGTGAGAGCAAGACCGTCCATTTGTTGGAGTTCAGAGAGGCATTGAAATTGGACAAGAAGCTCAGGATGTTTGAGGTTGTCTGGTTAGGGGTTAGGGAAAAAGACCAGCCTTTTAAAATTTTCCTTTTTTATCTGCAGTTTAATTTACATGCTTAGCAAGGCCACGACTGACTACAATTGTAGTCACTCGGTTGAACTCTCAGAATAAAGCGTAACGCCAAAATTGGGTAAAAGATGGCTTTATCGTGTCAAAAAGCTTATTGGGCTCACAAATATTACATTCACATTCCGTGGAAACCTAACAAGATTATCAACAAGATTCGTGGAGAATAAAGAATTGGACTTGTGTTTGAAGATTGTGTTTCAGTCGTTATACGATATCTTGATGATCATCAGGAAATCAGTAGCACAGTAAGATACCCAACACCGTCACGGAAGTACATAAGCCAAGTTTGTATGTAAATTCACTTGGTTCACCAGAGGCCAAAAGATGATTAATATAGGAGTAGGACTTGAACTTTGTTCATGGTCCTTTTTAGATTTGAGTATACCAAGCTCGAATCTTGAAGTCAACAACGTTTCACTAAATACTGGTCAAGAGACCGTTATTACATCTTTGAATATAAAATAACATTAGCCCAGCACACTAATTAACCAAAGAATGAAACTGAAAGCACTCTTTCTTGGACTTATTTTATATGCTGCCAAAACATCCAAAAAAATTCCTTGGCATATGCCCTCTAGCTCTGTATTTGGCTGAGGTCTCCTCAATCTTGAAAACTTCTTCACCTCTTTTTGCCTCAACAACTGCTTTCTTCTCTTCTGCTGCCTTGTGAATTTCAGCCACTCTATTATTCATTTTCTCAGCATATTCAGCCTTCTTCTTTTCCATTTTTTCCTGTAGACATTCCTCTCTTAAAAAAAAACTTCAAGATTGACATTCTAATAAGAAATCCTAACTTGATTAAATAGTAACATAAAACCACTCAAATTTCAAAGGGCTTAATGTGCCTGCTAATCTCTATAATACTACCTCAATCCTCTTGAATTGAGCCTCCACAGATACTCTCTTTGTATTCTCCCATGCTCCTATGGTAGCCATCTTTTTGTGAGTTCTGTTTGGCAATTCATCTTATTATGTAAGATGCAATCTTAACAGAGTATCTAGTCGTAGAGTTGAAACAGAGAAAGCAAAAATTTTATTCTTCATTCTTTGTTCAAACGTGGGGAATACGAGTTGGAGTGGAATCTTGGAGAACAGAAACCAAAATTGGTACAAAAGATTTTTCTTACTTGTTATCAATTTTAGCCTTTTCATTTTCTTCCCAAGCCTTGATCAAAGATAATCTCTTCTCTGTTTCTACCCTGGCAAGCACAACTTCTGGAAAAGTAGTTTGAAACATAAGATTGACGTTAATTATCCATAAGAAGTTTATGCACAGCCAATTCAAGGGGAGCTATCTTGAGCATACCTCTGTCTACTGAACCCCCTGATGTTGTTTCAGGAGCAGGATTTGCAGCATCTGTCAGTAATGAAGAGTCAGATAAATAAGGATCAACGTGAATACCTTTTATGCAAAAAGATTTTGAAATATGCAATTTGGAAAGAAACAGCGCCGAGGGAATAAAAGAGGAAAGGTTTGCCAAACTTTTGACAAATTCTTCGGAATATAGATTTCTTGTCTTTCCCTATTTTCAGGACGCATGGATCCGAAGTCATGAAATCTAACTTCTCATCTCATATTAAAGGATACATAAGTCTCTTAAAACGAAAAACAACAATGGCCACAAAGGCGAATTATCCACAAACACTCCTCTAATTTGACAGGAACAATCAGGATATAAAGAGGGAAAGAGAGCACATACTTTCAGAATTTTTATCCTCGTGGACCCCGTTCTCATGAGCTGGTCTACCTGGACTTCTCTCTTCATGAACAACGGTCTCCTGAGCTGGTGTAGAGGTTTTCTCTTCATGAACAACTTTCTCTGAAGCTGGCGCAGGTACAGAGACTGCCACAGGCTCATCTATCTTGGCCAGCACTTCTCCCATAATTAATTTACGATTCAATTTCAACCCGAAAGAAAAGCAATATAACCCACAGGTGCTACAAAGGCTAAGATGAATATATACATGAAGAGCGTTGCTCTTATCAATTGGCGGACACCAGACAGAAACAAAATGGAGCTATCGTAAATATCGACCAAACTCCAGCAAGTTAGTTGGTGGAAATGGAAGCTTGAGTATTAGACAAAATAGCAGGCAAACCTTTGACTCTCCCGGAAAGGAGACTGATGTCCTTTGCCTGCACGCACAACAAGTTGTCACGCTTCAAAAGAAAACTGAATATAGTAGTGATGAAAGGATAAAATGTGGCATTGGATGAGCAAGCTTAAAATCGAAGTGCACGAGGCATTGCAATTTCTGCAAGTCCCAAACGCAGCTTTCCAAATTTCCAATTTCTATTCCAGGTCCTTAAACACGGAGTTGTAGGCTTAGAATGTGGAATCAAGCTTGAATTTCAGTGATTTTCTTTTATTCTTTCGCGACCTCAAAAGACCAAACGTTAAAGAAGAAACAGCAAGTTAAAGTGTCTTGTCCATTTAGAACGTCCGGACATAAATTCCAGTCAATCGACTATTTGGTTGGCGATACGAGCTTCATGGTTTTCGTATCCATTCTACTCTTTACGCTATAAAAGGGGTTATGGAATGAATATTCCACGTCGGTAATAAAATTTGAGTATAGACTGTATTATTGTTTTAACCTACACATATTCTTTGGATGCTTATTCATTAGAAAAGATAGCGATATAAGCGGTACCTTCACGTTCATTGATTAAAAGCCATCTCCATAACCGACATTATAGCTTTATTTTTGGATTAAAAAATTATAAAAAGAATGATGTTTTTAAAAAAGTAAGTAATAAATTCATTCAAAAAGGTGAAAATTACATAATGATTCATGTTACATCTCTAAAGGGTGGAGCTAATACAAACTTCTACTAACTACAATGTCAAGTAATACATCACTTAATATTGTGTTGCATCTTAATGTGATTGGAAATGAGTTGTCTATTAGTAGTAAATATGATTGTCATTCTTAACTTGAGGTAGAACTGCATCCAACCATATTCCTTGAACTTTTTTTGCCTCTCCAAAGATTTTAGTATTTCTCATCTTCCATATATAATGCACCAACATGGTAAAGCCAATTATGAAGACCTTATGATCCTCCCTACTAGTCCATCTCAAATTATTGGCCCAAATTAAATAATTCATCCATCTATGATTTCAGTTTTGTTTAAAAGAGGTTGAGAAATGCACACCATATCTGTTTGGTACGAAAGCACTTAAAAAATATGTGATACAGTGTTTCATTCTCTTTAGAAAATAAAAGGCAATTTGGATATAGAATTTGAAACTTGATTCTATCTCTGGCTCCCAATCTTTGTATTGCAGCTAACCATAAGACAAAAGAATGAGTTGTTGATATATTTGATCCCCATATTTTTTGTAAAGTATATGATCTCCATATTAGCGTATGAAAAGGGAACTTGACTATTGGACCAAGTAATAATTGCTTGCAGGGCTGAGCAGTAAATTCATGAGAATTGTGAAGTTCCCATTTGATTTCATCTTCTTTGGCTTGATTTGGAAGATATGATGGCCAGTGTTCTATAATCAGTCCAATTCTTCTATTCATTAAAGGCCAATACTAGTTATTGTTTTGAACAGTACCTACACTTTAGTATCTTCAGGGATAGAACCTCTTAAAGCTTAAAAGAGTTGAGTTTACAAAGAAGACCTAGGTTATGCTAATGATCAAAACAAAATGCAGTGCTTTCTCCATTACAAATGTAATATTTGATATGAGGGTGCATGAAGGACCTTATATGCAGAATCTATTAAAAGGCGTAGGATTGAGAAGATTTATGATTAATTGACCAGATGCTTTTCTGTTTGATATGGTACAGGTGAACCCTACTTACCCATAAGCTTTCTTTATCCAAATAAATGATTGACAATCTTTAGTTAATAGAATCTTGTTCATTCTACTAGTTAAGTTAATATTATACTCAGCAAGACATATGTGTAACATCCTGTTACCCATGTTAAGGCTAAAGGAGTAAATGTGAGAGATGACTGAGAGATTAGAAAGTACATCTCATGTTCATGCATAATATAACATACTCATACACGTCAATAGTGAAAGTTTTGCACATGAAAATAATTGTACATGCATTCATGAATGATTTCGGGTAGAATTTTATTGAATTGAGATTTTTGAGAAATTTGTGAATTTGAAATTTATTTATATTGGAAATATTATTGATTAGTGGAGATATTGTATTTGTGAATTTTGGTGAATTTAGGATTTACTTTCGAAATTTATAGAGTATGGGGAAAATAGGGAACAAGAAATCAAAAGAAGATTTGAAGATAGTTGGATTGTAAAGATAGAATTAATGGAGTTAGTTTCAAAAGAAACTTAGTTAGAGTTGGACCTTAGGAAAAGTGACAAGTGTAAAGTTGCCTTTATTATTTGTCAAAAGTAAGTTTGAGTTATCCAAGAGTTAAAAAGGGGTTTGTTCTTTTCCTACATTCTTTCCTTGTTATCATCTTCTCCGAATTTCTTTCTATACACAAAGTTTTTCATCAAACACCTTCTAAGAGATTTATATGTTTTTTCCTTTTCCTAAACCAATCTCACCTTGTAAATTGTTTCTTCTGCCTTAAAAAAAACCAGAAGATGGTTAATGTTCACAGTGGATTATGTATTTTGTATAGAGTTAGGGCCTGAAGATAGTTGAAGCTTTTGGGATTCTTCATCAAGTAAGTAGTGAATAAAATTGTTAGAGTTGTGGATTTTTGAAATAAAGTTTGAAAAGGTGAAACATGTTCTGCTTCTTCACTATGCATATATGTATGAAAATATAGGTGTTTATATGTGAGTTGATGAAAACTTAGAGTTGTTCAAGAAAAAGGTTTTTGAGTTGAGGAGTATAGATGGTATCGTCTGTGAAGAAGTATCGTCTTAGGTTGACTTTTACTTCATCTTAAGTTGACCATCTGTATGGTCTTAGGTTGACTCCTGTTTCGTCTTAAGTTGACTATCTGTATTGTCTTAGGTTGACTTTTGCTCGCCTTAAGTTGACCATCTGTGTCGTCTGTAGAGACATATCATCTGTGATAACGTCATATCGTCTGTGATGACATCATATCGTCTTAAGAGTTGCATCATCTTAAGTTAACCTTGCTTCGTCTTAAGTTGACTCTAATTCATCTGCCTTTTGCTTCGTCTACTTCTTTGTTTCATCTGCTCTTTGCTATCGTTTGCTCTTTATTTCGACTGCTATTTGTTATCGTCTGCTCTTTGTTTCGTCTGCTCTTTGCTATCGTATGCTCTTTGCTATTGTCTACTCTTTGCTATCGTCTGCTTTTTGTTTCATCTGCTTTTTGCTTCGTCTACTTCTTGCTATCATTTGCTTTTTGCTATCGTTTGCTTTTTGTTTCGTCTTATGTGGACAGAACTTTGTTTGATCCGTTCAGCCATAACTTTGTCATCCGACCTCCAAATGACCTGATTTTTGAAGCATTGGATTCCTATCACATTTCTCTATCTCTTCATAGAAATTATAGCTTTTGGTTTTGACTTGAAAAATGTTAATATAATCAAAGTAAAGGTATCATTTGGAAGAGCATGAACTGGATATTTCACTGAACATGTTCCTGTATTTTGATGATATCTTGATCTGTAAGATTCTAAATGAGATGATTTTTTGATTTGTAGTAAATTAGAGATATAAGATTAAAAATCATATGAAAAAGTTGAATTGTGATTCAGTATTTAAGATGTTGAATTTTTTATGGAAGCTGTGCATAGTACACTGTTTATGGACATGAACAACCCGATAATGTTTGAGGCATATCTTCCAAATTACTAAACCAAATTAAGTGATTTTGGTGTCAATGGAATTATAAGATATAGAGGAACACTTTCTATAAGAGAGTATGACCAAATTATATCAGTTTCACCTTCTGATTGAATGTGAATAGTAGACCCAAAAGGAGTGTCTTGGAAAAAGCTAAAGTGATTCACTGAGAAAAGAATAGAGATTTTTATGATTTTAGTGAGGCATAAACCTAAGTATAAATTATACTTAGATGAGTTTTGGATATGAGAATGACTTTTTGATGGGAATTGATGGTAAAATACCCGGGATTGTCATGAACATGCATTGTACATATTTCATTTCATTCATGTGCATTATTGAACAATTATGATTGTGCAAATTGTGATATATGTGTATGTTGGTTGATATAGCGGAGAAACTGGAATGTCAACCTCTAGACATTGCTGGTCCATCCAGGCAATAGCATATGGAAGCGTATTGTGAGTCAACCTAGATGATTTCCTAGGATTGATTTGGTTTGAATTGATTTGATTTGTTAAACTCCCATATTACTGAATTATTTGTGAATTGTTTCTGAATTCCGGACTTGAAGTCCGAGGAGTTTAATAGTTGGGCATATATTGGAAGTGCTTTAATGTGATATGAATCTCTTAATGACATTTGATTCTCAACGAAAGTTGAATGCTGGACTTACGTCCGATGATTATGAGCTTTGTTTGAGCATCATATATGATTGCGATATATGACATATATGTATTTGATGCATTTCATAAAATGCATGATTAAATAAAGGCTTTGTGACTTGAGTTGCCAGTGTGAAACACTTCCACGTAGAGCCTTGCTCTGTGATTTCTGATTCTGCACGTAGAGCTATGCTCTGTGATTCTATTCTGACTAAGCCCTATGAGCCAGTATTTGTATAAGTTTGTGATAGGCACTCGGTCACAACAATAAGAACGAATGTAAGTCTCATGCATATAGCATTCACATCAGATTGAATCTCATCAATCTTTTGCAAAGCTGTATTGAATGACTATATGATATGCCCTATTATGTGAGTATTTGAATTGTTGGGCCCCGTTTTCGAAGCCCGACATTCGAACCCACAAAGAATAGAGGACCCAAAACCGAACACGTATCGATCACAAATTGAGTTAGAAATGAAGAAGTTATGAATAAAATATTATCTTAAAGAAATAGCGAAAATCAACCCTCTACCGACTTCGTGTCGAAATTTGAAAACTTTCGAGGCTAAAAAAATTTTGGCGATCGGTTCTACTTTGTTCCAAACCACCTTTTTAAATTTAAAGACAATAGTGATAAAACCAGTGTGGACAGATGGAAAAAATCTCTTAGAAAACCAACGCTTTGAAAATCAGGTAATTCGGAGGTTTACACAAAAAGTTGTGGCCAAAGAAGGAAGAGGGGTCGGTCAGCCATAAGCTGACCCCAACTGGCGAGCTCCAAGCGCGCAAGGGCGGTTGTATGCCGAGCGACTGGGGCGCTCGCATGCCGAGCGACTAGGACGCTCGCAGGCCGAGCGCCTGGTGCTCGCAGGTAGAGCGCCTGGGACGCTCGCATGCCGAGCGACTGGGACGCTCGCAGGCCGAGCGACTGGGATGCTCGCAGGCCGAGCGCCTGGGGCGCTCGCAGGCTGAGCGACTGGGACGCTGGTAGGCGCTCGCATGCGAGAGCGCCTGAGCGCCTCGCCCAGCGACCCGACCTACTGAAGAACAAAAATTGAAATTCGGACGTTAAGGGAGTTGAATCACACGGGCCGTGTGAAGTCACACGGTCTGCCCGTGAGACTCTCGAGTGGAAGTGTCCGTAGGAGCTGCATTTACACGGGACGTGTAATCTTACACGGGCTGACCGTGTAGCTCTCGGGTACAACTCCGATTTCACCCTAAAAGCCTCCCTTTCAAGCCCCTAAACCCCTCCTATCATTTCCATATCTCAAACCCTTTTCTAATACCATAAAAACCACTCCAAACACATCAAACAACATCAAACAACATTGAATTCAACTCCAAATCATTCATCACATACATTCAACCCAATGTCCACAAGCTATCCT
>JAOTAZ010000220.1:27468899-27481796 GCA_025629785.1 Erythroxylum oxycarpum | reverse complement strand
AAATAATAATTTAACAATAAATATTGCATGAAAGTTATAATTTAAAATCATTATAAGTTACTTATAAACATGTAATCATACTATTTGTATATATAATTCAAATTTAATCTTCAATTTTTTATTTTAATTTTTAAATGTAAACTAGATATATGAATTCATTCTTAAAATTCAATCATTTTAAAATTTGAATTTAACTAGGTTAAATGGAATAGATCAATCTCTACAGGTCTAATAATTAAAATACCAGAAAACAATAAGGATGAATTTTCTATATATATATTTTAAAAGTTAAAAGACTTGTTTTCATTGTTCTTTTAAAAGATTTTTCTATTCTCTAAAAATCTCCTATGAAGTGATAACTTTTTGAAAGTTATCAAAATAGGATTTGTTTAAGGAGAGAACCCAAAGCTTCTCTATAGATGTTATATAAGTTTCATGCTAGTTGACAAAAACTTATTATGACATTGATCTCTTTATTGCTTGGTGGCATATATGGTATAGCCTCCTTTCCTCCTTCCATCTTGTTTCTCTTAGCATATAGTTTTTCCCTCAAAGTTCAACTTCTGCTTCTGTTTGCTCTTTAAGTTCAGCTTCTACTCCTATCTCTTTACTCTACGTGTACCTCAATTTGTTATAGTGTTCCTCACCTTGTTGATTTTCTCCTTTCATTTTTTCTCAATTTCTAACTCTGGAATTGTATTACTGTCCCCTAATATCATAGAGGGAATATCTATTATTGCTATTTTGTTATAAACACTAAAAGAGCCTTAAGTTCGGTTGCAACCTTAATAGCTTTCTTCCTAGATAATCGTCCCTCCTACCCATCCATGCACACTTTGGTTCATTTTTATGAGAAACATTAGATTCTCTCTTCAGGTTTGATTCCTCAACTATTGCTTAAAAGGTTAATGAATTTAGCCCTTGGCACTTTAACAACAAATGGAGCCAGGCATCTTGCTTCATTATCTAAAACAAAAGTAAGTTCTTTTATAAATAAAATTCTATCCTACTTAAGTATTAGACAACAACGGGGCTCAACCATCTTGTGAGTTTTACTAATAAACCTACATATATAGACAAAGCTATTGCTAATATAATGAGAGTTAACTTTACCAAGATTCACATTTTCATTGACATTGACAAGTAGCTGCTTAAATCTATTCTTATACTCAGGTTTGATGAGAATGATAAATTATTTAAGATATTTATGTTTCTTCTTCCTAAATAGAAGAAATCATGGACACCAGTAGGGAACAACTTAAAAATAGGAGATTATTAAGAATTGATTCAAGAAGTTTTAAAAGAAGAGGTTAGTCCAAAGGATAATAATAACTAGGAGGAGTCTAATGGAGCTTCCATCCGTATTGGTGACTAATTGATTGCGCCTCAATAACAGGCTAACGTATATTCAGCTCTTGATAATGAAGACATCTCTCCAAACCAAATGATCGATCTATGTAAGGTTGGAAACATAGAAGAAGGTCTTAAGAGCTCTGAAATTCAATGGAAACAACCTCAAGGAAATGTTAATATTACCCTTGTAGGAGCTTACTAAGAACCTTATCTCCTTTCCTTTAAGAGTTTTATAATGACTATGACAATAACAAAAAGCTATAGAATATCTTTAAGAGAAAGTAAAATCTTCCAAATCAACCTCCAACGAATGACTATAGTAGCATGGAATGTTAAAAGGCTTAATAGGTCAAATAAATAACAAAATTTTCTTAATTACCTTGATGATACTAAACCCTTTTTTATATACACTAGATCACCATCTCTAATCATCATAATCATTAGAAGGGGAGAATAATAGTGGCTTATGATCTAGATAAGCTAGAAGTTACTAACTTAACCATAGAGGAGCAACTGATTCATTTTCACATTAATTTCAAACAAGAGAGGTTTAGTGTTTAAATTATGTTTTTTGTGCCACAAACCATGCTTTTCAAAGAACTCAAATTTGGACCAAACTGGAAGATATTGGAAACTCAATGAATGATCCTTATTTAATCATTGGAGACTTTAATAGCTTATTAAATCCTCCAAAAGCTGAAGGGAATGCTTGTTTAAGGAATTACTCTAATGACTTTTACACTTGTACAAGCCAAATTTAGATAAACAATCTTAAATTCAAGGGACATTTCTTTATATAGACCAACCAATAAAAAGGACATTTATTTTTTAGAAAGAAAATAGATAGAGCTCATGTTAACGCTTAGTGGATTTTATATTTTTCAAAGAGTAAGGCATTATTCAACAATCCAAACTTCTCATATCGAACTCTCATTCTAGTTTAATCTTATTCAACCATCAGAAGAGAAGCATTCTTTTTAGGTTTGATAATTATTTAGTAAATATGGAGTGATTTGAGAGGGTTGTTTGAATTTTCCTCTCTTCATAATTTTAAGGAAATAAACTATATAGTTATATGAGGAAATTACAATAGGTTAAATCTGAGCTTAAAGCACCCAGTAAGAGTAAGATCATTAATGCTTCTTTAGTTGTTATTGAAGCCAAGCTCTAGAAATAATGAAAAGCTTCCTATACCTTAATCTCCTTAATGAATCCTTATAATTTGAGGAAAATGAAGCTTTGCTAAATATAACTCAATATGTTATTATTAACCTCACCTTATTGAAATAGAGATTAAGAAAAATATGACTTAAATAAGGGGACAATAATATAATTCTTTTTAATAATTTAGTTCTTAAAAAAAAACACCAATAGAATAACTTCCCTAATGAATAAGCATGATACTTTATTGAAATTAAGCAAATAAGGAAGTGGTGTCCTTCTTCTTTAATATAATTGACTCTCTAACTAAAGCTGCCTCCTCAATGTTCACTCTTCAATCATTCTTCAATAATTAATGACTTGAGTAGGAGGTTGAGCTTCTGACTAGGACCTTTATTGCAAGTGATGTAGAACTCTTTGCATTCAGCTCATACGAGGCCCTAGGATCTGATGGCTTAAATATTTTTTCCTTTCATAAACATGGCCTCTAACTAAGACAATTATCACTTAAACAAGTTCTTCATTTCTCTTATTCATAAAGTAAAAACTCTAACCTTGATGAAAGAATTTTGGCCAGTTTCTTATTGTAATACCATATACAAAGTTATAGCTACACTGATTATTGATAGGTTTAAAATAACTCTAGTTAAACTAGTTCATTCTTTATAAGGTTCCTTTGTTAAGGGAAGACAAATAAGGGACAACATTGTGATAGCTCACGAGCTTTTCAAAAACTACAGTAAAAAGTGCTCCAATGAGAATTATATAACGATGATAGACTTTCAAAACGTTTTTGATTCCTTATATTGGAAATTTTTTCTTAAACTATGTTCATTTTTTCAAGTTTAATAATAAATTCATTGCTTAAACAAAACAATATATCACCACATCTTCCTATGGATTATTAATCATTGGAGAGTCTTCTCATATCATTAAAGGATCTAGGGGAGTAAAGAAAAGGGATCCATTTGTTCTTTATCTATTCATTATTTCCATAGAAGTACTATTCATTAAAAAACTGATAAGCTCTAATAAGAAGTTCAAATTTCATTCCAAGTGCAAAAGATTTGGGATGACTTATCTTTTATTTGTAGAGGATCTTATCCTCTTCTCCAAGGCTAATCTTGATTCAATTAGTGCTCTTATGGCTACTCTAAACACGTTCATCAAGCTTTTAGACCTCTCCATTAATAAAGAAAAGAGCCAACTCTTTGTATCCTCAGTTGCTTAAGATATGGCTAATTGGTTTAGCTATTTAACTAGCTTAAAAGTATCTAAGCTTCCTCTTATTTACTTAGGTATCCCATTCTTCTTTAAGAGTCATTATATTTTAACCCTTGATTAGAAAGATCAATAAGAGTATCTTAAACTGGTGCAATAGAAGTTTGTCATGAAAATGAGACAAGTTTAAAATCATGTCACGTATTAAAATATATCATGAAAAAACTAATATAAGAGATAACAAAAAATTTTAAACTAAACATAATAAATTTTTATAATATTAAATTATAAAATAATGAGTAAATCATAGGAAATTTTTGTATGTTTACCTTATTTTATATTTGAATAAAATGTAAAACATCATAACTAAAAAGGCAAATAACTCATTACCCTAATAGCTTGTGACATATAATGAACATTTGTCCTTCACTGGTATATTTAACTTTCGATTATCTTCTAAGGGAATTTTTAGCTTAAAAAAATAAAAAGGAATAGTGTTAATGAATTATACTTATGAAGAAGCTCTTGGTGACTAGTTATTACTCAATTGTATACAACTGACAAACTTTTTTTATAGTAAAGGGTGCCTTTGTAGAAATAAAGGAAATTTAGAACTTGGAAATTTCCTCTTCTTCTCTTGTTTAGGTCTTAAGAAATTTCTACTATGACTTAAAATTGATCTATCTCTCCATTTGGAAACTAGAAATCCAGTATTAGCAAGGTTACACCGGCTTCTACTATAGTTAATTTGTATTGTTATGGTTACCTACTATCTTCAGTCAATGGACCATCTCCTTGTTATGCTTAATGTCACAAGAGTAAGATTTTATGTTGGCTAAGTTGATTTCTCTTATCCAAACTATTATGCTTAAAAAAAGGATTTGCTTATCTAGACTTTTTTTTATTGAAAATTTTATCATTCCTTTCTCTTAAAATGGTATAAACTCTTGAGCTTATTACTATTTTGAAGAGGTTGTAATCCTCTTTCTCTAATTATCTTTAACGACCTAGGAAACTATTTGCTTCCAATCCTCCTCATTGTATTGGTGGTTGCTTAGCTCCAAAATTCTCAACTATAACTTGTTAGAGCATTTACATTTGAAAAAGAGATGATCTCTAGATTCATACTCTATATTGCATAGTTTGTAAATTAGATTTGAGCTATGAGGGCCTTTGATTATGTATAAAATGCTTTAGGCTATTATTGATGGGAAGCTATCTAACAAGGAATAATTTGGGAGGAATTTCCTTAAAAGAAACCAACTTCCTCCATTTCACCTTGTTTATTAGATTCCTAAACACTTAATAACAAGAGTTGTTGGTGAAAAGTCCAAATGTTTATCATTACCACCTTAAGTTATTATATACATGTTGATTTGGGATGTCCTTTGGTAAATTTTCCTTAATAATGGAGAAGCCTCTGAGTATAATACGTCAATAACTACCTTTTATAAGCTTATGGACCTTAGCTTTAGGAATTAACATGCGCTATAATTGAAATGTTTCAAGAATTAGAAACAGAGGGCTAATTTCACTCTAGTTGTGAACCAAAGCTAAGTACTTTATCCATTCCCAATTTTATGCTTAATTTCCACATATAGCTTTCTCTTTAGCTACATCATATTCCAAGAAGAATTAGTCCTTGAGTTGATTTCTTAAGAGCATTGATTCTCCAAATAATGAGAGTGAACCCATTGAACCCAAAGAGTTTTCCTTTTTTTGAGGAATCTCTATATCCTTTTAACAAATAATGCCTTTTTGATGATTTAAATTGGCTATACACCTAGTCCTCCATATTATTTTAGTACTCCTATAATTTTTCATTTTACTTTTGCAAAAGGTTTTTTATAAGCACCCATTGTACATATAAAGTTCCTCATCATTCTTTTTAATAATTTTTTCATTTTCCTAGGTAGAACCATATATGAGATCCTAATGAGCCTCTTAGGATTTGATTAGTCTAATGAACTCTTGAGTTTGTTCATCAGTTATTGTCTTTGTAATGAAAGGGGTTTAGTAACAACATAAAGATTAATTAAAATGGATTTAATAAGTTATAGTCTCCCTACACAGGTTAATCTTTTATTGCATTAATGGCTAATTCTCCTTTGGAAAATGAAAATCGTTGTATGTTGGGCTTTTGGTTATAATAGGAATTCCTAGATATTTAAATGGGAGACTTACTAAGTTCAAACTAGTGATAATGGAGAGCCATTAAGATTATGAATTTTCTCTAACTGATACTAGTATATAGGTCTCATCTTTATTAATGTTGAGGATTGGGATTTTATTGAATTTTGAAGTGAATTCATTAGGACTCTAATTGAGCTAGCATTTGCTTTAGAAAATATGAGTAGATCATTTACAAAAGAGAAATAAAATACACTTTATTTGCAAATTTATTATGGAATTTAAATGATATAACCATTATAATGTTGTAATTTGTGAGCCTGGTTAGCATTTTAATACAAATTTAAAATAGATAAGGAGATAAGGGGTATCTCTATTTGAATCCTCCCCTTATTTTAAACAAAACACAAAAGTAAGCAATTATGATGTGTTGTTTAATCCAATTAATGAATTATTATAGAAAACTAAGTCTCTAATGAGTGTAATATCAGTGATCTATAACAATGTTCAACCTTGAAGCAAGAATTTCATATATGATCTTGAAAATAGTTTTACAACAGGCTATAAGCTTAAAATCTTTGAGTCAATTATGATTTAGAAACTTAAGATCTAGGAAAATGTGAGTTTTATTGAATTCATTTAGAAGTTTCCCTTAGTTAAAGAATTTTAGGATTGCTATTTTGATTTAAACTTTTACTAAGTTTTAAGATCCTTGTAGAATAATGCATTTAATCCATCAAGATCAAGGCTTTATAAGATTAAGGCTCAATAAAACTTTTTTTTTACCAATTGGGATTTGATTGGTTTAATGAGCTCTTGAGATTGTTCATCAGTTATTGTCTTTGTAATGAAGGGGTTGAGTAACGACATAAAAGAGAATCGTCAAAGTTAAGCTCAGGGTTTCTTAGGAGTTCTTATGGACCTCCTCTTTCAGAACCTTTTAGTTCTGAATCCTCCTACCATTATCCTCAACAAGATCTATAATTTTATTTAAATTCATTCTAACTAAGATTTCCTTAAAAAATTGGAGTTCCTATCACCATCTTCTAATTATTGAACTCCATATTTTTGTTTAAGTAAAGAGTTACAAGTATGAAGTGCTATAATATAATTACTTAGAGTTGATTTTTCTTCTTCAATCTTAGTTTTCTTTTTTGGATCCAAGTAAACAAATCTTATTATAGTTGTATGAGCTTGCTTTTTTCCTCTTTAATATCAAGATATTTGATGCTGAAAAATTTCAGATGAAGCTCTTTAAGCTTCTTTTTACCATTTGTAACCTTTTAAGAAATTTTTATTATTTAAATCCCTCTATACCTACTTATACTACCTCCTAAAATCCTTTAAGCTTTATAAGATAATTTATGAATCTGAAGTGGGTGATTTAGGTTAAAGTAGCATCCATATTATGGATTTCAATTGGTCAACGATTTAATGTGAGACAAATACCAAAACTAACTTTAGTTCCCTAAGTTTGATTTTCCAAATATGATTTACTCAAGTTATATCATGCTTCTTTCTCAAAACCATCTGTCCTATTCTTTATTGCTCTATATAAAATGGTTACCCTTATATATTTTTGATATAAAATCTAAAATCACTATAAAGTCCCTTTGGGTATATATCTTTGATAAATTCTAAATAGTACATATTTCTAATCCCCTATTTAATATATTTTACTTATTTATTTGAGTGTTTCTTATTATTTTAGTCCTTATCTTGTTTCGATTATGTTTTTAGGTCTTTTTTGCCTTCATGAATAAAAAGAAGAAGAATTAGGGTGAAGGACAAAAAAATGGCAGAATTACAACTATTTTAAAGGGACCCTTACTGATGAAGGATACGCCCATATAAGTCTATATAACTTTATGGGTGATCGTGTAGCTCTCTAGTACTTTTATTTTGCAATTTTCAAAAAATTAAGATAGATTGAGGGATATGGTCATATATACAATCATGTGGGTGACGGTGTCCACTCTAAAAATTCTAATTTTAAGCTATAAAAAGGCAAAATGAAGAGAAAACAAGGGGTAATTTGTAAGAGGTTCATAGGAGGCTTAAGTGAGGCGTGGGTCAACACATATTAAGAGCTAACAACAATAGATAGAATGACTAACAAGTAAGGAAACATATTTAGACTGGATTTTCATTAATCTAAAGTAGAATTCATATAGATTAAAAGGGATCTCATCATGGTTCTTTTAGTTTTCTATTTTTCCTTTAACCTTGGCATTATGATCATGAACTATGCTTTTGTTGGTACTTAGATTAGATAAACCCTAGGATAGATCTTGTAGTGATTTTATTTTAACTTAATTCATTCTTTATATTTATTGAGATTCAATTATGTGTTCTTAATTTGAATTAATATTGCTAGTGTATTATTTCACGTATAATTTCATGTAATTGAGATTAAGAAATCTATCATAATTGAAAAGAGTTGTAAGCAAACCTAGAGATCGATCAACATAAATCCTCTTGATTATAGTCAAACCTAATAAAAAATTCCACAAAATCAATTAATATAATCTTATGAGTTTTAACTAGAAAGAGATTTTAGTTAATTAACTAAGGGTTAGGTGTTCATAGTCTTGAGAAAGATATTAGCTTAAAATAGGAATTTTCATAGTCGAATGAACTAAAGATTAAATTTCTTGGTGAAATTATGATTGTATGAGAAGTCTTGGTGGGTTCGAAATCCAAATACCATTGTTTTCCTTGATTTTTTCTAGTTAGTTAATTGTGTTTATTCATTTTACTTTACTTTTTTAAATTTGCATTTGATTTATCTTAAATAATATAATTTTTTTTGGTTAGACAATAGAAAGATGATAAGTACTAGTAATTCTAGTCCTCGTGGGATCGACCTATACTTATCTATACTAATTATAGCTACACTATACACGTGATTTAAAACATAAAATTTCATATCAATCTCTTCCAAATTCTAATGCATATAATATGCTATTGAAATCTCTAAGTATTTCCTAGGGAGTGTTCATGTTTTTGTTATTTTCTTTTAATTCTCTCTATATAATAGACCTTTGAAAATCTAAATTCACAATATAAATAAATGAAAAGCATACTCTACATCTACTCAACTTTAACTAAGTGTATAGGTGTATAACTTACTCATTGGGTAGATAATCTAGGACTTTAAACTTGTTAGGGTCATAAGCAACCACTATCCTATCATTATAGTGTATATTATAATTGAAAATCATTTTCTAGTTTCTTCTATTGAAACATAGTTTCATGTAGAAAATTTCCTTTAGTTTACTTTCTAAAAGGTTAATAAACACCAGCTTTATTGAATATAGATAATTTAGGAGTACTTTTCTTTTGAAAGGCAATTAATTCATTTCATATGAACTAAGTAATACAAATGTGCAATCATTACAATGGAAAGGAAACTAGGTAGACAATAGCATGTTGTTATAATACAAATGTGCAATCATTACAATGGAAAGGAAACTAGGTAGACAATAGCATGTTGTTATACACTAGATCTAAAAGAACATAAAATTTAAAGGGAAAGAAATTATGTCTGTAAAACCATTTATAAATACCAATTGTCTCTTCTTATGGAGATATTTCTTTCTTTCTTTTGCTTCTTTTATATGCCTTATTGAATATTAAATTATTCATGGTCCTTTATATTAGCAATATGATTATCCGTATCCAAAGTTTGAATACTTTCTTTTCCATTTATAGTATAGTTTGAGCGCATTTTCCCAATTAATAATCCGTGGCCAACTTGCCAAGGTTGAAGAGATGCTAAACTGGTCTAAGTGGATGAGCCATAGACTTTTAGAGTAAGAGCATTCAAAGAACAAATTGGAATGGCTTTCATGAGTTAGTCTGCGTAGTACACACATCTTAGACTCTATTTCAAACTTAATCCTATCTTTGGTTTTAAGCTTCTAAAGAAGTGCAAGCCATAAGAGGAAGGAGATTGATGGTGGATTATTAAGTCCCAAACTAACTTGTACCAGTTAATTCTTTGGCCTACTCCCTGTATTAGTTTCCTATATGAAGTAGTGAATATCTTGGTGGAGTTTATTATCTATATACTATGATCATCTTTATTAGTTTGAGGGGAGAACTCATTCAAAAGTTGCATAACTTTTGGTGAGCCTCAAGAACCATAAAAGGGCCAGTTTTGTTTACCATTAGTGATCATATAAGCAACTCTAGTTAAGGGAGGAATAATGGATTGAAATGTAATGAGGTGGTGACGTTTGTATAAGGGGCCAATTGAGAGCTAATTGTCATATTAAAAGCTTGTTTCTAAACCATGTCCAATGTTGTGTTTAATATAGTCATGCATAAAACTTCTAGTTGAGAGGATACATTGCAATGTATGAGATATATTTGTTTTCACGTTGAGAGTCCATATGCTTTTATTCCTAAAATAATACTCATTAATCTATTTGACCCAAAGGTTGTCTTTAGCTATATAGATGAGCTAAAGTCTCTTAACTAGTGGTGTTTTGGTTTTAGATTTGGTTGAGCTTATACCAAGATTGTCTTCATCCTTGGGAAGGCATAAGATGTTGTACTTTACAATAGGGACTTTAGAGGTGTTGGTTGATCCCTTCAAAATGAATTTGCTTATCATTTTATCAATTCAACAAAAAAAAACTCTAGGTAGAACTGTGTGGGATAACTAGTAGGTACTTAAGTTGTTAAGTAAATTAATTGATAATTGGATTCTACTTATATAAGAAAGCCATTTATTACTCTAGGAATTGATTCTTCTTTCAATATAACCAATTAAAGGCTTGCAATCTATAATAGAAAATTTCATTGAGGGGATATGAAGACCTAGACAATTAAAAGGAAGTGATTCCAGCTTCAGCCTACTAGTTAGATGAATCAAAATTCCTAGATTATATGATAAGAAAATAGAGCTCTTGTCAGGATTATACTTTAAACCTGAAATCTCTTTAAAAGATATTAAGAAGCTCTTCAGTAGGTCAATTGACTCATTATCTACACCACACAACATTAGTAAGTCATCAAAAAAAGCAGGTTGCAAAATTTTGAGTTCCTTACATTTGTAGTGGAACTTAAAACTCAATTTCTTATTAATGTTTATGATGGTGATGTTGTTTAGTATCTCCAATGTACCAGTGAATAGAAATAGGGACAAAAGATCTTCTTCACTTAGTCCTATACCTGCTTCGAATAAATTGGATGGCTCACCATTTATAATCACTACAAAGGTCACAGTTGTCAGGTATTGAGTAATTTAGTCTACAAACCTTTGAGGGTATCCAAGAGCTTATAGAGCATCATAATTTGGAAGTACTTGTTTCTTCTATATTCTAAATAAGGATTGAAAATTAAAGAAGATTTTTGGAATTTTTGGATCCCTTGTCTTTATCTTTCCTACTAGATTTCCTTTTCATTATTGGAGGTGAAAACATTTTAGTTTGGAAAAGCTTCATCTTTACCCTTAGAAGAGTTAAGCATAATAAAAGTTTCATGTTTGTGTCTCACATTAGTTGCTTTATGCATAAATGTGTCATTTTCAATGGATTTGATGTATATTCAATCTTATTTGTCTTGCATGCTTGTTGGCGTCTTTATCTCTAGATTGAGAAAATGCCTTAGGGTTTATTCCTTTCCTTTCCCCTCCTCTGCTTTCCTATTAAATCTCAAATGGTGGTGAAAAACATCCAGATCCCATATTCATCCTTTCGTCTTATGTTTTGCTTTGGTTTGAGTTCTCTATTCCTATTAGCTCAAAGTAATCAACCTTGGCAAAGGTTCTTTCTATTTTCAATCATTCCTTTCCTTATTGCTTAAGAGTTAGTTTTTAATGATAAGAAACCAAAAACCATGTCCTTTACCATTTCCTTAAGCTTATTTGGTTTTATTATTAGGATCACTTGAAGGAGATTTGGAATAATATCTATTTAAGGTTAATCATGTCATAGATTAATATTCAAATGGAACATTATTAATATTAATCTAAATAGGGGTGTGCTTTAATTTTAATTGATCAAGCTACATATCCACTTTTTTTATAAAGAAATTTACCATTCATATGCTAGGTGTAGGTGCCCAATATTCTTTTAACTTCCTTAGGTGTGCCAACTTCGTTTATGCATTTTCCTTATTGATTTATCAATATATCAATTAACCCAAACTTCTTCCATTTAACATTAGTCCAAGCTCACATAGCACGGAAGGTAGGTCTTCTGTTAACAAAGAAGTCAACCAAAGAAGTATTCCACATAGCTAACCTTACTTCAAGAAATCTATTAGAGAGTGACAGTGAATTGTCCTCCATTCCCTAAGGGAGGGAAGTAGTTTAGCTTGTCAGTTAGAGACACATCTCTTATGAACTAACACCAAGTTTTTGTAGAGTTATTCATTGACTTATTAGCGCTAACAACTCTTGTTTAAACCAACAAAATATGTTAAATTAGTGAACCCAATACTATATCAAATTCTTAAGAACACTTGGACTTACCTTAAGAAGATTTGGTTTAGAACCTCTCTAAAAGGGAAGGAGAATATGAGTATGAAAGAGGAATTTCCATCTATTTTAAGAAAGCGTACATTTTGTCATTGAAGAAAATTTAAAAATAATACCTTAACATATATGGCGGGAAAGTGCTATAGGAGAATATAATGAATGGAAAAAGGAAAAAAAGAAGTTAAGGAAGATAATGAAGGATAAGTGGAATAGTAAGAAAAATACTAGTGAGTCAAGTAATAGAATCATGTGGATGGAGTATAATCTAGTAGTTACCAATTGAACACAGTTAGAGTAACCAAGAATGGTTACGGAGGAAGTAATTAAAGACAGAGAGTGAAAACATAGATACAAAGTTGCAGAGTTAAAAGGAATTGAAAAAGCTAAAAAGAAGAAGAATATAGAGAAGTTGCAGGTAAAGAAAACTAGGATATCGCAGAAGGTAGAAAACATTTTAAGGATATGTCTGTCCAATGGCACTACAATATTGGGTACATGATTTTGGGATTGAAATTGGGGCCATTGGAATTGAACGGGTCAAA
>JAOTAZ010000220.1:27443938-27460658 GCA_025629785.1 Erythroxylum oxycarpum | reverse complement strand
TGATCAGAGGCCAGTAACATGCTCAGTCAGTGAATGCAAAAAGAAACCTATCAGTCTGACCCAATATTACCCGAATACCCTTGCTACAGTAACGGGATGTTACAATATAGGGCTAAGTAATCTGAGATATAATAATGCCCTTAGCTAGAGTAAACAATAGGATAGCGGTTGTCTTATTGGAGAAAAGCTTGATAGAACTTTAGTCAATCCTCCTTATCTTACAAAATTCTCTAAAAGTAAGGCACGCTTCCAAGTTCCTCTATGCTATGACCATAATATAAGGAAAGATTTAGATGTACAAGGAGGTGAATATGAGGGTTATAAGTGTACAAGGATGCTCCAAACGATGAAAAATGAACTAAAAATCTTTACAAGGAGAAAACTATACATAATAATGTTATAATTAGAAAGGTAAGAGAGGATTCAAGTGTTATCCAAAAAGATCTCAAAAGACTCCCTCTGGATTTTTTTTTTAAAGAACAAGGAAAGAAAAGTTCTTTATATCTATACCTAGGATCTAAAGAATCACCAGTTTGTTTTGAAACAAAAAGAAAAAGATCAAATTGATAAGAGATAGGTACAGGAATACCAGCGACTTTCACAACTCTATATTATGTAAAAGAAACACTAATAAAATCTATTCATTAAAAATGAAGCTAAAAGCATTATCAGTGATCAAAAGGAAATGAAAAAGATTGCTTTAAATTACTTAAAAACTACCTTGGGAATCCTTAGTAACATTTGTTTATGTGTGCAAGTTATTAGGGTTCTAATATACTCTATTTCCCCTTAATAGAAAGAGATATTGGTTCAGCCATTCAATGCCATAGAAATCAAGAAAGAATTCATTAAAATTAATCCTAAGTAGTCCCCCATACCTAATAGGCTAAATTCAAGCTTCTTTATCAAGATTAAATGCTGACATGAGATATGGTAATACAATGATGAAATTTTTCTGTAATGGCATACTATTAAAAGAAATTAATAAATATATATGAGTTTGATACCCCAAAAGCATAATCATAGCATTTTAAGGATTACAAAACGATTTTATGTTATAATGTTATTTATTGGATCATCTCAAAGATGCTTTCTACTAAGATCAAGGAGGCACTAACATACGTAACAAACCCAAGCCAGGGAGCTTTCATCTAAGGAAGAAGCATAAGGGACAATCTATTATTAACCTAAAAGCTCTTTAAAAGCTTCCAAAGTAAAAGGCCTTGAAAAGAAAACTTTCAACTTCATTGATTAGTGATTCATCAAAGTGCTTTTGGCTTCCTTAATCTCTTCATCTTTTCAATAGAAAAATACATCTCTACCACTTCCTGTACTATTCTAATGACTGGTGAGCCCATTTGTGCTTTCAATAGAGCTAAAATATTAAGACAAGGAGATCCCCCACTTCTATTTTCAATACAGCTAATGGATTAAGACAAGGAGATCCTCTATCTCCTTATCTCTTTAGTTTATGCATTGAGATCCTATATAGAGTGCTTGCAAATAGAGTTACCCAGGATAATACCTTTAGATTTCATCACAAATGTAAGAATTTGAGGCTAGTTAACCTATCTTTTATAGATGATCTCTTATTTCTACGTGGAGATATGATTCAAGATTTGTCAAGACACTAGTGAATATTTTGCAATCTTTCAAACTTATATCAGGTCTAACCATAAACATCGAAAAGGGCATCCTGTATGTTTCATTTGATGCATAAGGGATAAACAGCTCGCTCTAAAGCATTTCGTGGTTCAATTTTCTGGAACTTCCATTTAAATACTTATGGATTCCAATCTTAGATAAGAGAATCACTTATAAATATTGTAAGACCCACTATGATGCTGTACAAAGGAGAATTGATCACTAGAATAACAAATTCATATCTTTCGCTAGCTATAATAAATCACAATCTCAATATTTACTGATATTACAACTTATATCTGCCTCAAAATCATATTAGGGATATCGAGAAAATGTTGAAGAATTTTCTCTAGTTTGGCAAATCAAACGTTGCTTGCTAAAATGAAGTAGTATAAGGTCTGCTCACCTAAAAAGGAGGGAGATTTGTGGATAAACTCAAATAAAAAACATCAACAAAATGCTCTTTTCTATCTAGAAGCTCTTCATAGGCCTTAATTCTATTTGTATCAAATGGATGTACTCATACATCTTAAAGGCTTAAAGTTTTTAGACCATTAAACCTAATTAGAGCAACTCCTAAAATTATTATGAATCAGGAGAAGAAAGTTGTGGTTGGGGATGAAGGTAAGACGTGGTTTGGTATGATAATTGGAATGACCTTGGCCTCCTTCACCAAATACAAGGTCTAGATAACCACAAATTCTTAATCTCCTTAAAAGAAAAAAATAATGTGATCCTTAAGAATGTATTTTAATGTTATTATGAGCAATGTGCCAAAGTACAAACCAAACATAGAAACATGATAGAACAACTTGGAACTGTTATAACTCAAAAAGGTTTCATTTGAAAATTCTGCCTATACCTACTCTAACAATATATCCCATTAGCAACAATTTTTAAGTTAGTGATCAAGTGTAGTACTTATGTGATTTAGAAGAAAAAGAATAGAAGAACATTTTATAACGAAGCAAAGTCTTCACTATAGCAATGGTCTGATGTACCAGATGATCTTGACAAAAATATTAACCTGAGAATGAACTTCGACCTAGATTTTCGATGGAGTATATAATCCCTAGTTGAAGGGGGTTTCAAGGCTTGGTCTGCACTTCTTCTACATAGTGTGATGTTGAGGCTCTACGTTTCCTTCTTTGAAGTGAACAATTTTTATTAAAAAAAAATCTTTTAGAAAGATAATAATAAAAAAAAAACTTATAGAAAGAGTAAACAGGAAAAAAGTAAAAATAGAAACTTTGCTATGTACCAGTGAGGTTGGGCGAGTGGTATGACATAAGTTTGAACATCATTATTCACATATTGGACCATCTAATATCTATTTTTACTCTTTTAAATTACCATAGCTCAAATTATTTTAAGAAGCTTTGACAAAAGCAGCCAAATGAGGCCTAAATATGAACACAAATTAGTCGCCTAAGATATCATCGCACACCATGCATGCTCACGTCATTGCCCAGGTTGAGGCCAAAACCATATTCTAAAACCTGTTGATAATATTAATATACAACAATCCCATCATAATATATTGTGGCTGCTGCTCTTGCCAAGGCACTTTTAAGTTAATCCCTCATGTTTGAAAACTGTGGCTCCTCTTTACTTTTAAGGGCCCAGTTGAACCTAATCGTGCTGCATTTAGTCACAACTCGCAAGATTCTCATTTACCTAAAACTAAAATTGTTTCATTCAATTTTTAGCCATTGTTGATCCAAACATTTCCATTGTCTATACAATAATTTCTCATGAAAATGACCCTTAAAAATTCGACTATATATTTATAACTTCACCTTTAAAAAGCTAAATGTAGCCGCTCAGATTAAAGCAATTTGCAGCCTAAAAGTCCTATATCTCAACGTCAGCCTGTTTTCTTATCGTAAAAAGCCACTGATTGTCACTTAGTGGGAAAACGACCAGCATCTTTAGTTGTGTTACTTCAATCGGCAAGTTGTTATTGAACTTGTTTACTTTTTGTCTGGCTTAATTTCCTGTCAAATTCTGCTATCCGGCATTGGAAAACTATACCTCTAAAATCAACGGAAGACAATGTTTAGTAATTTTTACCCATCATATCGCAACCTATAGTCCTCTTCTTATTTATCCACTTTATTTCCCAAAGAAAAGTTGTGTTACTAGTGGTTATTAACTTACTATTAGGTTGTGCTTTTTGTTTGTTTGCTAAACTATATATTTCTATCAAATGAAGGTATAAAAAAAATGATAATACAAGCAATGAGAAATTTACCTCATTTTAGGAAGGAAAATGGATTAGACAACAATAAAATTAAGGCGAGAAGCAAAGAAAAAGTTGGGAACAGCACTGGCATAATTGACATATTATAGGTGTTTAATGTTAGTGTTGTAGAATGTTTCAAGCTTCATCAACAGGGGGGTCAATGGAGGAGCAGGAACTATTAGAAACCAGGCCAAGAAGAAAGTCAAAGATATCAGTAGCAATAACAGCAGAGGCAACATCTTCTTTGTGGAGTGTCCTCCTTTTCCCTTGTGTAGTCTCCATCCAAGACCTCTGTGTTAGCTCCTGAATAAACAGCTCACAAGCCTTGGAGAACACAATTGGAGCCTCCCCGGATATCATTTTCACATCATCACCAGATTTCTTCATGATCTTCTTGATCCTTGCCAAAGGCAACGAATGAGGACCAGTTTTCCCAGAAATCCCAGCAGACAATATCCCTGAATACGTTCCAGCTTGCCTCATACTCACTATTATCCAGGTTAAGTATAATATTGATAATGATTTACACGGAAGTTCGCTAGTTAAGGAAAAGTTCTTTGAAAGTTATGAAGAGAAGAAAAAAGCTGAAAGGGAAGTTGTGTTATTGCATGAAGAGAATACTGAAACACTTCGTGGGTACTTATATAAGAGAGTTGCTTCACTGGCCGGCCAAGCCTGCTCTTAATTAAGCCGGCCAGTTGAAGTCAAATGCATGCAATAGCTTGCTGGATTTTGTATTTAGAATTTTATTGCTTCGCTTCTCTTGCATTCTAGTCCATGTACTTGTCGCATTATTTTGGGAACAGCAGGAACACGTACATTGAAAAAGGAAGTTTAATTACTAATGCTTAGTGGGAATGCATGCAAGAGTAGTATATATTCATTTAATATAAACTCCTTATATGCGACATTTCGCCAGCCTGTACGTAGTTGCCTCTTACAAATCAAGGATTTGTGCGTGTGTCCTAACGGAAAACATTTCATGTATCTGTGCCAAAACAAAATAGATTACAAAAGTTTCCTTTTAAAAGAACAAAAAATATATTATTTATTGACATGTACATTTCTCTCTATCGATAGACAATGTGCAGACATTATTTATATTACTTGGACCAAAAAGGTTGATCCCCAACTCTAAGAGCCTTCAGTCGCAGGCTCGACCACCGCTGAAGGATTGAATCACGGTTTGATCTTGGGCAGCCCCTTAGCAGAATATTACTGAAAAGCTTTTTATGAGTTATATGGCTGGTACTGTACACAAGGGATAAAGAAAATTTGGAATAAGGTTACTCGTGATTAAAAAAAAGTTACCGAAATAATTTTTTGTAAAAAAAAAAAAAAAAGACTGTACAATTAATGACTTTCTTCCGACTCTCACAAAGTTGACAACTTATGCATTGGGTCAGCCCTTTTTCTGTCCAGCCAAAAATTTGATGGAGGTTGGGTTTAGGTATTCCATTCAAACACATGTAGGGTAGCATTTGCTATGAACTTTGAATCGCCATGTTGGGTGGCTCTCGGTTCACCAGGTAAAGTGGACCAAATCCAGCTACTTAGTAGACTTTGAGCTTCAAAACTAGGACTATGTTCCAGTCTACATATTCATTGCAAAAAAATGCAAAAATGCTTAGAAATTCCTTAGCTTCGTGTACGAAAATTAGCTAACTTACTTGCACAGGTATTATTTCCCTAACAATAATTCATGACTTGATCCACAAAATTGCTGAAAATTTTGAAATTCCTTACGTAATGGAAAGAAATACAGGAACAGAGAAGGAAAGTTACAGCTTTAGAACATAATATCTAGTTGATCGTCCTACACCGAAGTTCCATATTATGAAGTGAAAAATTGTAGGAAAAAAACGATTTGGAATTATATTTGATTGACCATCTTCAGCCTCCATCATTCACCATCTTTAAACTCGTTGCCAATATTCAGGGAGTCACGCTTGGGAACTGGCACAATCCACTGCCTGCAAAATTCAACATTTGCAACTATCTTCATATAAAAGCTGGCATTGTTGACAAAAATTAATCCACATAACTAGTATCTTTAAACATACTTGGATTCCTTGTGGTTTGCCTGGCAAGTCCATCTAAGAAGCAAGTAGCACCCTCGTTCCTGTACCTTGCCCAGTAAGAGCTAAACGCATAGCTCGCATGCCAAGTAATAGACACTGGCTCGTAGCATTCTTTCCCTGGAGCCAATGCATCACATGTCCCATTGCCTTGATTGCAAGCAAACTCTAGTGCCCTCTCCAATCTCATCAAGTCAGCTCCTTTCTCCACCACACACCACAACTTGCCTTTATAGGCCACATTTCGGTGAGGAACAGGCAACGGTTTGTAGTCAGATAGCGGCCTCTTCCCTGTCAAATCAATGTCGTAGACAGGCGTCGCATTTGCGTACAACAAACCCCAATGTCGCTCTGTTCCTGGACCTCCCTTGATGTTTTCGTCGAACAATGAGAAGATAAAAGAGGGTATTGCTTCTCTTGGTCTCGCAGGTGTGCCAATTGGGTAATCAGTTGTCATCCTTTTTATGAAGTTTCGATTATAAGAAGCTGCATTATAGATATTTGCTCCTGGTTGATCAAGATCGCCTTCATGAGGCCACCCAGTCTCAGATATTCCTACTCTGATATTGGGGTAGCCTAGTCTTTTCATTGCAAAGATCACAGAGTCTATCATTTGGTCTAGGAGGTTTGTGTAGACCAAGCCACTGCCAGGATCTGTGTACCTAACGCTTGATTTGAACAATGCAAAAGCAAGGCTCCTGTTGGTGGGGTTACCGGACCATGGAAAATACGGATACACATCAACGAAGAAAAATGATTTGGTGCCATTCAAGAACTTCAGCAATGGCACGATAACTGAGCGAGAGATATCAGTTCGAAACGTTCCGTTTGATGGTGGGAATGGTGTTTTCAATACGTCCATAGCTACTGGGGTACCGATTTTGATGTTTCGAATACCGTGATTTTTTAGAGAGTTCTTGATCTTTCTCATTGCAGGTACAATATTGGGGCAAATTCGTCTGTCTTCTTCCGAATAAAAGCTGAGAACCTCGTTGCCCACCAGAATGAACCGAATCTTGGTTTCAGGGTAGTAGGTGAGGACGTTTTTGCGGACCCAATCGTTAGCCAAGGTTTGATTGGAAGCAATGTTGATGATTTCATGATTAGGGACCATAATGGAGACACGGATTTTAGAACCTGACAAGAGTTTCAACAGTTCAGGGTCTGCGTCGTAGAGCTTTACGAGACTTGCGTTCACTGATTTCAGGATTTCAATTGACCGATATGCAGATGGCAAATTGTTCCCTAGTCTGCCCCAGTTCACGCCGATCAAATTTTTGTTTTGCGCATCTGTTATCGTAAAATATAAGAACAAGAAATTAGTCGCAAGAGGTTAAAGAACTTATTTATATATATAAAGATACTCACTTGAGGGGACAAGGAGAAAGAGCAGGAAGAGAACATAATGACTCATGTTTCGTGACATTGCAGAGCTTTGAATTGGACTGGAAGAAGTGGTTTAATGCTAGATGCTTTCAATAGACGGACTCGAGGTGGTGCCGCCACATTAGTGTTTATAAAGAAGGTTTCAAAGAACATGCAGATTGGGAGGACACAATTAACATGAATTCCCAATTAAAGAAGCTCAGTAATCTTTGCGAGGACCTAATAAAGAAGACAAGAATCTGTTCACTAGACTTGGTGTGACAATTAGGAAAGACTAAAGGGAAATAAACGCTGATCGTTGATGATTTGGAAAAGGAAAAGGTAAAGAGCATTGGTTTTTTCTGGGCATTTATTTTGTGTAGATGGCGATTCGGTGAGATCATACCAATACAGCACGAGTGTGGTGTCACAGTCTAACCGCCGTTCAGTATCAGGGAGGATCACTCACACACTAGATACAGAGGAGTCGATCATTTGAGTTAACACAATTAAGTACACAGTCTGTTCTTTTTCTTCATACATTAGGATATTCACAAGTTAGTGAGCTTGGTCTGTCTAATAAATCTCGATATGTTAAGCTCAGCAAATTCTGGACTGACTGCATCAGATAAAAGGCCTAAAACTGATATCTTTGGAGCTAGTATGGGCCATAACCCAATAAATGGCACCAAAGTTGAATAGCACTAGCAAGTGCAACTGTAAGACAAATGTTTGGGTTGTCTCAATTTCCATTTCCAATTGGCCTAGGTAAATTTCCATTCCACATTACGCATCTTCTTCCCTACACTTTTTGCCCCTTTCCTGTATAGAAAATAGAAGCTACCATTACTATAAGGCATATGGATTGAATTGGACACACCACTACTATTGCTGCTGCTGATAATGACCCCACATTTAAGACAGAGACACGTGGATTTTCCTCGTCATGTGACACAAGTAGCCTTTTCCGGGGTATCTTTTGGCGGCAACATGCAATCTTGGCATCTATTCTTGTTGCTCCTTTTCCCTGTATGAAACATAAGAGCGTGGGGACATGGACATCATAGCTGCATAAAAAGATGATGATGAGATTGAGGGGTCATATATGAATCCCCCTTCGATCACCTTCATCTTCACGTGACCACCTTCTGTTGTCTCTCATGTGCACATATGCTTGCTCATCATTGTTTTGGCTTTCCCTTTTTTCTTGTCTTTTCCTCCTAACGACTAATTAAGTTCTAATCACACTTTCAACTTTTAACACAACATCCAAACTCTAATCTTCATGTGACCCAAAAAAAACAAAATCAAACGCTAACTACCTACCAAATACAAATCATTTTCTTCTACCCGTGAACCATTAATTTTTGATAGACTATATACCAAACTATCAAAGTATTTCCACTCCAGAAGTGTGTAATGTAGTTGTTTGATACCTACCAAGTACAAGTCATTTTCTTCTACACGTGAACCATTATTTTTTGGTAGACTATATACCAAACTATCATGTATCTCCACTCCAAAATTGTATAATGTAGTTGTTTGAGGGGAAGAAGGACGGGGCTTGAGTAAATATCATAACTTATTAAAAGACTAAAGAGTGATTTCATGTGCAACTAGTTTAACTGACACTTAGCCGGCCATAAGTTAATGCTTGTACTTGTGTATCTTTTTCTAGGATGGGAAGCGCATGTTCAATTCGTGCTTTTGCCTTCTACACTCAACCTGATGCGGAAATGTTCTGCCATCTCGGGAATAGGTCAAACTTTGACAAGGGAAAAACCTAGTCTTTGTTCTCTTTAGGAAAAGAATAGCACATGAAAACAAAGAAATGGGGTATACCCTATGTAATGTCTTCCGTTGCACTGAATTGAGAGCTTCCAATCTTTGCGTTTTTTTGTTGTTGGGTTCTTGATCCAAGAATTTTGTAGGGATGTTGATGTAGATTTACCAGAAAGAATGTCAGAGTGGTAATACTTAAGTTAGTGTATGTCTGAGAAATAAGGAAGGCTAAAATTTAAAAGAGGAACATTATCCTTTAGTTAAATGTGTGCAAACCTTTCCATAGATGCAGGGCTTACGATTTGAGACAAGACGTATGTCCATTTCTTGTTTCAAGGAATAAGCGTACGGGAGAAAAGTAGTAATAGTGTGATGTTTCTAGAGGGAGAAGTATTATCTCTTACGATTGGTTCACCAACAAATTATCAGTGGCGTGATAGTGGATATCACTACTAAATTTCACAATGTCTGCAAAATAAAAAGGCAATTATAATTCCTTCGGCTCCTCACAAGGCATAGGAAAACGGCCTTTTACCCTTTGGAAGATTGCGATTTCACAATTGATTTGATGCTTAATCTTCTCTTCCTATTAATTGGAAACGTAGAAACAAGAAAGTTGCCATGGACCAGACATTTTTACAAGTGATGATGGCTTAATTATAATCATAAAAGGTTGCTTTTTAATGCAATATGTTACAAATAAACGTACTTAATAGGGAATCAATAATCACAAGTCTAAAGTATGCAAGTGATGGTAATTAAGGAATGAAAATGGAAATAATGATGAATCAGAGGATTGAGGGTCCTTCTCAGGTACAAAGTTTAAAGGTTGAAGGGGACCATTCAAGTGATAATCATTATCATCGTCTTCTCTCTGCACAATATATAGGCTGTAAACCACATGCATCAACATCTTTAAGGTTACCTCTGCTTCAACATGGCTTTCTCATCTACCCATAGCTGGTGGCAAACCAGATCTGTTAATTCTCAAGTTGCTTGATTTGAGCCCTCGAACTTCCTTGCTTTAGCAAGTTTTTGGGTACATAAATATTGATTAGACCATTTAACCGTTTAAGGGTTTTTTGTAGTGAAAAAAATCAATCGTCTAGATTTTTGGCATAACTTTTAGGCAAATGCTTCCTAGGGGCAGATGGTATGTTGAGTGGTCAAATAATATGTCTCATTTCCCGGTCCGTCGGAAATGTGTGGGAATGGTGGAGGTTTCTAAAACCATAAAAAGGAGCCTCCCTTCTTTAGTTAAATCATTTACAAAAATTGTGTTTTCTTTTCTCTTTTGTAGTATTTCATTTGTATTATTTTCTGAAAATAGTTAAATATCAATTTAGTAATGTCCTAGGAAATAGGCATAATTGGTTGAACCTCGTTAAATTCTGGTGTTTTTTATTTTTCTATTTAATAGCTATTGACGGGTGTAGTTGTTGTGAATTATTGAGCTATTAAATTACGTGTCTAGGAAAATTCTGTCTAGGAAAATTCTATCTAGGAGATTGGATTTTAAGTAAGACCATTTGTGACTTCTCTAGTCTTTCATGAGAATTTACCTAGTGTGATTTTTCAGTACAATCGTTCACACTCTATTCACCTAGGAAATAGTGCTCATGGTGAATTTGTCATTATTAGTGAAAATTAACCCCAGTTTCACAATAATTGGTGTCAGAGCCAAGGTTTTTTCTTAGTGTATGTTCTGTGGTTACAGCATGGTCTGATTTTCTACATCAGAAAAGATTTTTCCTTGAGTTATTGACATTCCGCATTGATATCTATTGAATAGAAATTATAGCAGAGATGATAGAAATAAAAAAAATATGACCACACTATCCACGTCGACAACTTCTACCTCGTCTATTCTAGCAAGAACTGCTATGTCAAGTGCCAGATTTGCGGTGGAGATTTTTTATGGTACATGTCATTTCGACTTATGGAAAAATGAGGTTCAAGATGCTTTTTTTCAATAAGGTCTTGACATTACTATTGAAGAAAAGAAACCAAATGATGTTGAGGAGAAATATTAGAAAACTATAAATCATTTGGCATGTAGTACCATTCGATCGTGTCGTTCTAGAGAGTAAAAATATGCTTTCTCGAAAGAAACTTCTGTATCTAAATTGTGGAATGCAGTGAAAGAGAAATTCTTGAAAAGGAAGCAGTCAAAATAAGCTCCATATGAAGAAGAGAATGTTTCGTTTCTCTCATGTTTTGGGTACCACTATAAATGATTACATCACCAGTTTTAATCAGTTAGTTACTGATATAATGAATTTAGATGTGACATTTGAAGATTAAGATCTGACTTTGATGTTACTGGGATCCTTTCCTGAGGAGTTTGAGTTTCTTGAAACTATTCTACTTCATGAGAAGGTTGATCTGCCTCTTAGTGAAGTAACAACTGCTTTGTATAGTTATGAATTGAGAAGGAAGACAAAGGATGAACGTACAAGAGAAGTAGCAGAAGGTTTGGTAGTTAGAAGTCGTTCGCTGAGCCAGATTAAAGGAAAGGAAGGGAGATCGAAGTCAAGGCTCAAATTGAGCAGAGATGAATGTGCCTTTTGTCAAGAAAAATGGCACTGAAAAAAGGATTATCCAAAGCTGAAGAATAAAAATAAACATGATAAGAGAAAGGTTGTTGCAAATTCGAATATTGCTGAACGTGAAGATACAGACTCAGATATTTTTTTGGTTATTACATTCTCAATAAGCCCTTCTAGTCCATGGCTGCTCGATTCAGGATGTAGTCGTCACTTGTATCCTAATAGGGATTGGTTCTCTGATTTTAGAGAGCTAGAAAGTGGAGTTTTTTATACAATAAATGACAATCCTTGCACAACAAATGTGATTGGATCAATTTGCTTAAGGAATCACGACGGAACAACTAGGACTCTGATAGATGTTAGATAATACCAAGTTTGATGAAGAATCTCATTTTTGTGGAAGTCCTATAATCAAAGGGCTACACTATAAATGAAGCAAATGAAGTAATGAAAGTCATCTCTGGTGCATTTATGGTAATGAAAGGAATTCGAAGAAACAATATCCTGTATTATTACCAAGGTAATGTTGTTATTGGAACAACATCAGTAGCTTTTAATGATGATCAAGAGCTAGAAGCAAATAAGTTGTGGCATATATGCTTAGGACATGCAGGTAAAAAATCCTTAAAGATATTAGTAAATCAAGAATTGTTGAAAGGAGTAAAGAGTGAAGCAGAAAAGAGTGAAATTCAACACTGCAATATATGATACAAAGGGTATTTTAGATTATGTTCACTCTAATGTGTGGGGACCTTCCAAAACAGCTTTTTGGGGAGGAAAACACTATTATGTGACCTTTGTTGATGTTTTTTCCCCGAAGAGTATGAATGTATACTATGAAGACTAAGGATGAAGTGTTGGAAGTTTTCTTCAAATGGAAGAAGATGGTGAAAACTTAAACAGGCAAAAGGATCAAGCGTCTCCATACAGATAATGGTGGAGAGTACAAGAGTGATCAATCTTAAAAAGTTTGCGAAGATGAAGGTATTGTCAAACACTTCATAGTCAGGGATACATCACAACAAAATCAGATGGCAGAATGAATGAACCGGACATTACTAAAGAAAGTTCGATTTATGCTATCTAAGCGATTTGACAAGTTTATGATGGGGCAAAAGTACACAAAAAGTAAATACGATCACTGTGTGTATTTTCGCAAGCTACAAGGTGGGTCCTACATCTATCTTCTCCTATATGTTGATGATATGCTGATGGCTTTAAAGAATCAAAGAGAAATTGAGAGATTGAAGATTCAGTTGAATCAACAGTTTGAAATGAAGGATTTGGGTGAAGCTAAGAAAATTCTCTATATGGAGATAAGTAGAGACAGAGAGTAGGGAGATTGTATTTGACTCAAAGGCAATATTTAAAAAAGGTACTAAAATGTTTTGGCATGAATGAAAAGTCAAAACTTGTTAGTACTTTGCTCGCTCCTCATATAAAGCTTAGTGCATTCCTATCTCCAAAGAAAGATTCAAAACGAGAGTGTAGAATGAGAGTACATGACTAAGTACCGTATACAAATGTGGTTGGTAGCTTGATGTATGTTATGGTATGTACAAGGCCCGACATTTCACAGGCAAGTGGGGTTGTGAGCAGTTATATGCATGATCCAGGCAAGGAGCATTAGCAAGTCGTAAGATGGATTCTACGGTGCATTCTAAACACCATAAATGTTAGTTTGGTATTTAAGCGGGATAAGCAAGAGGGTCAATGTGTAGCTGGATATTGTGATTCCGGCTATAATAGTGATTTAGATAAAAGTTGATAAATTACTAGCTATGTGTTTACTCTTGCAAAGGCACCAGTCAGTTGGAAGTTTACTTTATAGTCAACAGTTGCTTTGTCGACTACAGAGGCAGAGTATATAGTTGCTGTAGAGGCTGTGAAGGAGACAATCTGACTTCAAAGATTGCTTGGTGAATTAGGGGTTCAACAGAAGCACATCAAAGTGCACTATGATAGTCAAAGTGCTATCCTTTTAGCTAAGAACTACGTTTACCATGCAAGGACAAAGCATATCGATGTTCGTTATCACTTTATACGAGACGTTCTAGAAGAAGATGAAGTAACAATTTAGAAGATTAAATCCACTGAGAATCCTACTGATATGTTGACAAAGGTGATAATTGCAGTCAATTTCCAACATTGTTTGAACTTGATTAATATTGCTAAAAATTGAAGATGGGCGTTGTAAGCGCATTTGAAGATACTACTAAAGATGAGTTTTGTGAGAGATTTAAAAAAGTGGAATTCACCAAGGTGGAGATTTGTTGAGTGGTCAAATGTTATGGCTCATTCTACAATCCTACATCAGAAATGTGTGGGAATGGTGAAGGTTTCTAAAACCATAAAAGAAGCCTCCCCTCTTTAGTTAAATCATCCCCAAAAATTGTGTTTCCTTCTCTCTTTTGTAGCATTTCACTTATATTATTTCCTAAAAATAATGAAATATCAATTTAGTAGTATCTATGGAAGTAGGCATAATTAGCTGAATTTCGTTAAATTATAGTATTCTTTATTTGTCTATTTAATAGCTATTGTCGAATATAGTTATAGTGAATTATTGTGCTATTAAATTATTTGTCTAGAAAAATTCTATTTAAGAGATTAAGTTTTAAATGGGACTGTTTGTGAGCTCTCCAATTTTTTCTGAAAATTTACCTGGTGTGATTTTTTAATACAATTGTTCACACTCTATTTATCTAAGTAATAGTGTTCAAGATGAATTTGTTATTATTGGAAAAAAATTAAGCCAAATTTCACAACATGCTATGCCCTTATGTACACGACACCTGCGAAACTCATTAATTACCTCTTCTCATTCAAAGTGAGCAACTATTCTTCAATAAGATTATATATCAGAGTCACTATGTTTTTTGAAATTTTACTACTGAATCTTGTTACAACAGAATATTTTAGAATCCTGGAAGAATGTAAGGCTGCAGATTTTAAAGACCTTACATGGATTTGTAGTTATGTTCATGTAGCAGCGACATTACTTCACAAGATTGCAGAAAATTGACATAATCGATAATATCGAGATGTAGGAAGAAATGAATATAAATGACTCCTTTTATTTTTTATCCAATACAACAGTATATATACCTATCTATTGTTTTGATTGGATTGTGATTTATCAATTCGACTGACCCTCCTCAGTTAGCACCCAACTGATCACTGGTCCACTCCCTGTCTACCACATGACTCTGTTGCCCCAAACCAATGCTCCCCATCCCGTGTCTAATTATCACTTTGTAAAGTTCCCAAGCATGTTCCTTCGGCGATTATATATATATATATACACACAAACATATACAGTGTGTGGCGGTGAAGAAGATTGAAGAACACTAAACACATAAAGGAAAAGAGGCAGAGGTGGCAATGTGGGTCATAGCAGCTAAACCTAAACCTATCTGCTTTAACAGGACCCCAATTAAAAGGGTAGTTAGAGGGGGCAGTTGCGAACCGAACTTCTGTGATATATATATTATTAAAGAGAAGCTAGATATTGCTGGTTAAATTGGTAGAGCTATCTTGGGTTTTGCTGATTGCACATGCCCGTCTTCACTCACGTGGGATACTCTCTCGTTGATGGATCCAACGGAGGAGGATAAGCTCTCCTCACCTCACGTCCAACCCATGACCAGCTTTAAAGCCAAGTTAAGCTAATAGACTGATAGCAACTACTCCTCTGCTCTGTCCCTAACACCGGTATCCTTGTTGGCCTTGCCCACGTACTATGGAATGGGTATGTATTTACCATACAAGTCCTCTAACTTCAAGTTACATACCTACCTTAAGTTCTTGTGCGTGGGGTGAAATTCAAGTAATACTATATCTCTTTAAACATTTGCGCCAGTTCCATGCCAACATTCTTAGGCCTTGAAGTTCAAATGTCATTTTCGTGACAAGAACATCACAGTAGTAGTGTCAGTGAAGTGAAGAACATTGGAGGCTTAAAATAATTAATTTTTTTTAATTATTAAAAGCGTCATTGATTATTTCATAATTTAAAGTGATGATGGTCTTGTGTTCTATAAAATCCATTATTGTTTCTGAAGTGACAGCCTATGCGATATTTGGCTTAATCTTGTTAAATTATTGAATTGCAGGCATCCCTCAAACTCATAGCTGTTTGGAGTTCATCGTACTTGGGGCCTGCCGATGTTCTTTTCCTTCTAATGAATATTAATTTACAGTTACAAAGATGTCTCATGTATTCCGCACCTGACATATATTACCAAACGGCAGGTGCGTACATGTCGCTATACATATATGCATTAATTATAAAAGCATGACGTACAACAACTTAATTAAAAAATCCTCTACTTTGTTATCTAGATAATAGTCTCACCGTTAATCATCTGCATATAGATATGGTTAGATCTATTACATCCAGCTTTAGAATAGATCAACCAAAGAAGAAAAATTATGACCCCAAATGGGCGTTTAAGATTTCCACTTCAGAAAAAAAAAAAAAAGTAGAGCTCAAACCCTTTTCCATTGTCTCCTCTTGTTCGTTTCTCTTTAATTTTAACAGCTCATCTTTGACGAAGTTGGAATAGGGATGTGCAACTCATCCTCATCTTATAATATTAAAAAGAAAAGCACATAGTTTTGTTTTCTTTTCCCTCATTTTCGTAAAAGGTTGTAATCGGTTTCTGTTAATTTAATCTTGTTCAAGCTAGCATTGAAGTATCCAATGTTGGAATAAGTCTAAACGAAGAAAGCAAAACGGCTATCAAAATCCAGTCGCAATCAAAATTATTGCCGATATTATTTCTTGTCAAAATCTGAAAAGTAGTAATGCATAAAACAAGTTGGTAATTTGGTGCACCTGGCTCGTTTTCTGTATCTCCCCGACCCAGGCCACAAGCGGTGGCGGTGGATTGATATATATACTATCTTTGATTTATAATAAGGGTCGTTTTAGAGGAATGTATATTTATTAAGAAAGTTAATAGAATATTTGATATACCTTTATTAATTACATATTAAAGTGTCTTGAAAATATAATTTGTATAATTTGTGTAATTAAAATGTGAGAGAAATTA
>JAOTAZ010000220.1:27420207-27443838 GCA_025629785.1 Erythroxylum oxycarpum | reverse complement strand
TTGAAAATAAAATTATAAATATGCATAAAAATTACAAACGATACTTACTTTAAATAATCAAAATCTCTCTAAAACGACACTTATTATAAATCAGAGGGAATATATTTTTTGATTAATTTGCAAAATATTTTAAAAAAGTTTTAATTATAGAAAGATATTTTTAAGTCATTCATTTATAGATTAATTCTTGCTTACACCGGTTAACTTGTAAAAAGTTAAATACTAGTAGAAACAGATATTTTCATTTTCAAGACAACAAATATACAGGACAACTACAATGAAAACATACCCATAAGGTTACTTAAGCTAAAGAAGAATTTTTTCGGTTAATCCGTCGTTTTCGTGGGAATTATACAAAGTCGTAGCTGACCGTTTGGCTTTTGCTTGTTCTCGAGTCCTCGGTAGTATAAAACCCAATAATCTAATTCCATTCCCTTTATGGGTTTCTTATTTTCATTATGTTCATCTTTGAATGTGGCATTGACGGGAGATCGAGGAGGTGTACTTACTACTTGTGCTTATGAATTTATGGTACATGGTAAATGCCAAGGGGTCTCTTTTGGTGGATACATAATTCTTGTGACAAGAAAAATTTGCATGAATACCAAGATTTTAACCAATACTTTCTCTATAAAGACTGTAATGTACACACCAAGACTTGTATAAATGGATGCCTTCTCGAAACGGATTTTTTGTCTAATATTACGACGTCTTATATTATTTCATAAATTTCAATCATTTATTTATACGGGTCTTATATAAATATAAAATTTATATAAATAAATGACTGAAATTTATAAAATAAAATAAAATATCATAACATTAGACAAAGAATCCTAAGTTTACCTCTCTTCTCTTTTTCCTGCATTAGTTGACATTTGAAACCTCCACCATGACAATAACTACTAAGGGGCATCTATGTCCAAATGTCACCTTGTATTCTACACTGCACTCCTTGTCCACTTGCATAATCTATCTACTGTTCCCTTCCCCCAAAACCAATAACTTCACCTACTATAAATATTTATTATTAGGTAATTAATTAAATAATAGAAGCTTCCTCTTCAATACTTTTATTTTATGCTCTCATTTTTCCTTTAATAAAAAAAAACAAGAGGTGACATAACTTTCTTAAAAGACTGTTACAGAGTTCCAAAGTCTGAGAGTGAGAAAAAAGAGGATACAGATTTAACAGCTTCGCCTTCTCTCTTAGATCTGCGTTTTTTTATTATCTCTTGGCTTCTTTGTTCTCCAGGGAGCTTCTTCACTCGTCTCGTGACTCTCACCCAACTCGCATTCACTCAGCGATTGTGATCTTCTCTTGTTTGTGCATGCATTTTCTAACATTTCATTGTCCTTGCGTTGGTTTTGACTTGAGTCATCAGGGAAATGGTCAGTTTCCTGATGGTTTGTAACGAGCTCAGGTGACTGACTCAATTCGCTGGGGTGGAGCTCCGGTGGAGAAGATGTTCCGGTCGGCGCGATGGAGGAGCGAAAAGAATAAGATCAAAGCTGTTTTCAAGTTACAATTTCACGCAACTCAGGTAGTCCTCAATTTTTGTACTTTGGATATTTTTTGGTTTAGAAACAGAATGTGTTGATCTTCTCAACCCTTTCTTTGGAAGGTTGTAAAAGACATTGTGGGAAACTGGAGAATTTCTAATTTTAGTCTCTGCTTTTTGCGGCAGAAACTCGATAAACTACAAAGACTGGAGCTTTTTGTGACAATCACTAAAGGGAAACATACGTTTGTTTTCATATTACTGTTCTTGGGGCTAATAAAAAGTTTAATGAAGAGTTATTGGCATTAATTCGGAGTCTGTTATTGCATTATTGTATAAATGAATGTGAAACTTGTGAATGTAGGTGGCCGAATTGAATGTGAACACATTGGTGGTTTCTGTGGTTCCTGGAGATGTGGGTAGGCCGACAGCGAAGGTAGAGAAGGGTGTCATCCGAGAAGGAACTTGTCAATGGCAATATCCGGTCTATGAGACGGTGAAATTTGTTAGAGATGCCAAGACTGGGAAGATAAATGAGAGAATGTACCATTTCATTGTCTCAAGTGTAAGAAAATTGGTTAGAATTTGGCAGTTTTTCCTTTGGAATTTTCTGTTTCAATGAGTAGTTCCTTTTGTTGGGTCACTATAGGGATCGCCAAAAAACAACTTGGTTGGAGAAATTTCTGTTGATTTTGCTAATTATGCATGGGCGGCAAAAGCTTCCACTGTTTCCCTTCCCCTGAAAAATTCAAAATCAAATATAGTTCTGCATGTAAGTTCTCTCTCTCTCACACACATTTATGTTTGTCACGTGTTTTGTCCCCAGAAAATAATGCTTTGGAGCCTCTTTCTTATTTTCCTTCTAGATTTTGATTTTGTATGTTGGTATTTTATAGGTTTCCATTCACAGGCTACAGGCAGACATTGATCAAAGGTAACTATTTGTAACTTGCGGTTTATGTTAGTAACTATTTTCAAGCTTTTGAGGTTTCTTCATAGATTTTGTTATAGTTTTTGACCTTAAGAGAGCTTTTACAGAGAAATGAATGAACCCGATGATTCAAACTTGAAACCTCATAGTAGAAGCTTGAACACCCTTCTAAGCAATGGGCACACAGAAGAAAACTTGAAGACTCATAGCCCTGAGGTAAGCTTGCTATATATTTTTGAAATCGTTGCCCAAGTTTAGCTTGTTTCGATGAGGAAAGATTAAAAAAAAAGAAAAAGAAAACAGAGAATAGAGTAAGTATACATATCATACTTTTACCTTCTTCTCTTTCTGCATTTCACCTATTTTTCATTAGTTTAAGCATTATAAAATTTTTATCCAAGAAATGAAATGTGCACGTTTCATTGTTCACAGGACGGATTACTTAACAATACTCCCAAAATCGCTGAATTAAATGGTTGTTATGGAGCCTCTAGTGGATCTGACATTACAATGTCAAGTTCTGAGAGCAGCTCTGGTCTCACTACTCCACGAGAACTTGTACCAGTAAATAATTCTCTTCCCCAAGATCATAATGGCTTCTTATCATCTCATACCCAGTCCTCAGCAGCCCATAAGACAATGGGAAATGCTTTGTATCCATTCTGTAGTGAACATCAGCAATCTGAGTGTGAGTGGTCAGCAGATTCTGATCATGGAGTAAGTGCTGATGACTCAACAAGCAGTTCTCAAAGCATCCTTGCACAAGAAAGACCTGAACAGGCTTCACATATTGAGATCGAAAAGCTAAAGGCTGAAGTTGATGCTTTAGCTAGACAGGTAGATGTGTCAGAATTGGAGTTGCAGACTCTGCGAAAGCAAATTGTTAAAGAGAGAAAAAAGGGCCAGGATCTCTCAAAAGAAGTCACGTGTTTTAAAGAAGAGAGAGATGCATTCAAGGAAGAGTGTGAGCAACTCAAGGCCTTCCAAAAACGAATGGAGGAGTCAAAGAACAGAAATAAGTTACAGTTTGATGGTGGGGATCCAAAGGCCCTTATAGAAGAAATCAGACAAGAACTGACATATGAGAAGGACCTGAATGCCAATCTTCGATTGCAGCTGCAGAAGACACAGGAATCAAATGCTGAGTTGATACTTGCTGTCAAAGATCTAGATGAAATGTTGGAGCAGAAAAGTAGGGAAATATTCGATCTTTCAAATAAAATAACTTCCAGTGGGAATGCTACGTCAAGAATTGAGACTGATGATGATGAAGAGCAGAAGGTCCTTGAAGAGCTTGTTAAGCAGCACAGAGATGCTAAAGAAACGTATGTGCTAGAGCAGAAAGTTGTGGATCTTTGCAATGAAATAGAGATATGCAGGAGAGATAAAGATGAAGTGGAGATTCAACTGGAACAGCTTGCACTTGATTATGAGATACTAAAACAAGAGAACCATGACATGTCATTTAAATTAGAGCAAAGTCAGCTACAAGAACAACTGAAATTGCAGTATGAATGTGCCTCTTTCCCCAACATAAATGAACTAGAAGCCAACATTGAGAGCTTGGAGAATGAACTCCAGAAGCAGTCAAAGGAATACACTGATGCTTTGAGCACCATAAAAGAACTTGAAACCCATATAAAGCGCCTGGAGGAAGATTTTGAGAGGCAAGCTGAGGTGTTTGAAGCTGATCTTGAAGCTGTAACATGTGCAAAAGTTGTACAGGAGCAACGAGCTATCCGAGCAGAGGAAGCTTTGCGACAAACCAGATGGAAAAATGCTAATACAGCTGAGAAGCTACAGGAAGAATTTAAAAAGCTGTCCACGCAAGTTGCCAATACATTTGATGCGAATGAGAAGGTGGCTATGAAAGCATTAGCAGAAGCTAATGAACTACGTGCACATAAAATAAAACTAGAAAGAATGCTTCAGAAAGCTAATGAGGATATCCAATTAGTTACGAATAACTATGAGGAAAAGGTGCATCAACTCTCGGATCAGCAAAATTCCAAAGTTGATCAGATTGAAAACCTGTTGGCGGAAATTGATGATAAATCCAAGCAACTTGAGCTCCTAAAGAAGCAAGAGGAAGAACATGCTGGTGCATTTTCCCATGAGATCGTAAGGCTACAGGATGAGGTTAAAAGGCTTACGATGGACAAAAATCACCTCTCTGAACAAGCACAACAAATAGAAAATATGAGAGTTGAACTTGAACAGATGCAGATATCTGTCAAGCATGCTGAGACCCTGGTGCAAAGAGGAAACGTAGAAAGAAATGAAGTTGTAAGTGCAATGGCTTTGCTAAAAGAAGAAGCGCAAGAGTCAATGGAGGAGTTAAATAGGATCAAACGTCTCAACACTGAAAAAGAGACATCAGTTAGTCTCCTACAAGCAGAGGTGGAAGCACTTAGAGTTCAGTGTAAGGACTTGAAACATGCTTTATTTGAGGATGAGCAAGAGAAAGAAAAGCTCAGAAAGCAGGCATTCCAATTGAAGAGTGAGCTTAAAAAGAAAGATGAGGCTTTAGGAAGTCTGGAGAAGAAGCTTAAGGAAAGCAACAAACGAGCAGCATTTTCTGATGGAGCAAAAACTCCAAGAAACAAGTCTACTCCAGTTTTTCATGGCACCAAAGAGGTTGCAAGCCTTAAGGAGAAAATAAAATTGCTTGAGGTAAACTTGCAACACTAATCCAATTGGTCAGAATTTCTCAAAAATGGACTCTAGCCTTCTTGGAGAATTCACGTAAATTTCTAGAATTGACTTAGACTTGTTGCAGCCTGCAGTTTACCGGACGATTAACTCTTCATTTTGTTGTGTGTCTAACAGGGGCAAATTAAGTTAAAAGAAATGGATTTAGAAACCTCTACACTCTCGTTTTTAGGGAAGGAACGAGAACTCAAAAGAATAATCGAAGAGCTGGAGAGCAGAGTTGAAGAACTCAATCAGAGCGATGCAAGTTTATGCAGTAACCCACACCACCAGGTTAGTTTCTTCTTATTTAGCTTTTTTCTATAATAGCATATCAGTCCAGAAAATTTCTAGGATAGTTGATATGGTCATGTATCTGGGTGATTGTAAGCAACTTGAACTAGCCCCACGAAAATTATCCAATCATGTACTTAGTGTAACAGTAGACCATTTTGGAACAACGTATTTCTTGCTGAACGACCTCACTACGTACTAAGCATTTGGTAATAGTTTGAGTTGGTTTTTCTTGGACAATTTGTTTGGATCAAGCACCCTGATATATTGATATGAATCATCACTTGCTTATCAATTAATCATACAAACGTTGTTATAATTTATTAGCATTTTGGTGCAGTTTATCGAAGAGAAAATTGGAAATGCTCCAAGTCTGCTTAAAGCTGACACCGTAACAAACTCTAATGAAAATGCAAGCAATGGGAATGGAATACTGTTGGTTGAGAGGTACAATTTCAAGGAAAAGAGCTACTACTGATTAGAATTTCATTTCTTATATATTATAATCCATTTATAGTAGATGATTTGAGGGCATTTATTACGTTACCATAATCAATCCATAACCTTGTTCCACCAAGTTGGTGACTTTTAATTTTTTGTTGCAGCAATCTGGCTGATTTGTCCGAGAAAGAGAAGGGAAACTCCGACGTTACTGATATTGATGTGGACAGCGATGAGTTGCAATGCGAACTAGAATCGCTGAAGGAGAGAAACAAAACAATGGAAAGTGAATTGAAAGAGATGCAAGAGAGATATTCAGAAATAAGTCTCAAGTTTGCAGAAGTAGAAGGTGAAAGACAAAAGCTTGTAATGTCACTACGAAACCTGAAGAACGCCAAGAAGATCTAAATGTTTGACCTTGGTGCTGAAACCTATACCGTGTATAGTTAAAAAATGGTGATGTACCAATCAGAAAACTACGACAGTTTCATCAGAGTGAATAATTACTTTGTAAAAAATTAATACGAAATTAACTAGCAAACATGTAGTTACGAGTTTTCTTCCCCCTCCAATTCTTTTTTTCTTTTTGTTGAAAAGTTTCAAGGCTTCGTATGTACGGAACATGTTTCTATGAATTGTATTCATTGAACTTTTTCTTAGTCCAGACATCAAACCATTTTTATGTTCTTGTTTATAGTCTTTTGTGTTCCTCCTCCTGTTTTTTTTTTCCCCCCTGCAGCAGCAGTTTGCCGCTAAGATTGTAAGCCGAGGCTGAAGGTTCAAACTCAATCCATCATGATGCATTTGAAGCCCATGTACACTTTTTAAACGGCAGTCTCAGTGTTGAAGTAACAATCACATGTGAGTTTATGAAACCAAGAAAAAAAGTGAGTAGGTGGTGTTTTCATGCCAATGTTAAAGGATCCTGGAACAGGCTGCTTGTTTAGGTTTTAATTATTAATATGCACAATAATCAGAAAATGAATTTAAAAAAAATCACAAACATGAAATAGCATTGGAACAAAAGTTTCCGATACCCAACTTCTAAAACTATAAATAAAAGTCTGGCTTTATGACTGTTTTTAACAATAAATCACAGTTTACAAAAACAAGTTGACAAGCGCTTGCTTATACAGAATAAGGATATGGAGATGGTCACTGATGAACACCCTTAAACTTCCAAATCGTGCATATGTTATCTTGTTCAACTTGGACTACATAGACATGTGCGTGCCTACTTACAAACGTCCACAATACATCAAATACACACTTCAGTTCCTTTCACTTGGGTTCTCTTCTGTGTTAGATTTTTCTTTAATGATTTTCAGTTTACATTTTGTTCCTTTTCCTTCATAATTTTGCTATTCCTAGTTATTTATACTTTACTTTGTCTTTGTGTGCACTTTTATAGGTTTTATGTTTCTTAATCCACATTTTTTGAAATATAGTTGAAAACCTTCCTTTTGATTATCTTGCATTTTAATACATAAATTTAAAATCTAAAATTTTAAAAATTTCTAAATTATTTTCCAAACAGAAAAAGCTCTTAAGCATCTTAATCATAATATATATATATGCATTAATATATAATATGTCTTTTTATTGGAGATTGACTAAAATATTAATCTTATTATATATATGTCCCGTGATAAAGTTTCTCAGATAGTTTGCTTTGTTTTACCAAATAAAAAAGGTAATTATGAATCAAATTTGATTCTTGAGTTGTTTACTTTTTTTTTTGGGTTTGGTTAGGATATGATTTTATTTATTTTATTATCAATCTCTTTGCATAAATTTGAAATATTTTCTATTAATAAAGGATGTAATATCATAATTGTTTTCTATGTCCTTCTTGTTTAATGATTTTAGTATCAGAGCCATCATAACAGAGAGTTAAACAGTAGTTTGCTTTCTTAATACTTGTGAGATATTTGTTATTTGGCTACTAAAGACTGCTTTTATACAGTCTGTTATACCTTGCGATTTGACATTTGCTAAGACCATTTAAAGATGTTAATGGATAATTTTCTTAGGCACTAGAGATGGAAAAAGGGCCCAAACCCAACCCCGACCCAACATATCCATAAGTTAATAGATTTAATTTGATTTAATTAGATTTAGGGTCAAATTTAATCTTTTTATATAAAAAAGAATTTTTATCTTTAAACTCGACTAGAGCTCAAGTGTAAGGAAGCAACCGATAATGTACTGAACAACAATAAGGAGAAAGATCTCTTTGATAAATTTTCAACGTCAGCAACAAGGCAATAGTGTTATTACAGGGAAATTGACAAACAGAGGGATCGAGAAAGAAAAGAGATCTGGTACAGTGATACCCAGATGAGGGGAAAGGGATGGACTTAGCCAATTCTGGAAAATTCGTACCCTCACAGTACAGTCTTACGATTATTTATAAGATAGTGCTTAACAGAAAAAATGTAACAAACTTGCAGCTAGCCCCACACGAAATCCTTCAGGACCACTGGCTCCCTCTTCTCATGCAACGGTCTTCCCCTGGGATATGATGCAATTGCTGTCTCACTTGTATTTGCCACGTCGGTAGGCTCAGATGATACATGGGTCGTGACATCAAGCTTCATGGTTTGACTTGGTATAAAGTTTGACTTCTATATTAATTATCCCTAATTCAACAGCTTCCTATTCTCTTCTCTCAATCATCGTACTTGTCTTTGTTTGTTGTTAACAAATATTAGTAGATAGGCCATTATAAGGAGATGAATGGCTTTAAAAGCTCTCAAATCACATCATAATAAACCAAAGGTCCTCCAACTTTTCTAGTTTCATCTTACAAATGGGGTCTTACATTAAGATCTCCATTTTTTCAAATCTCCATTTTTGTCTTCTCTAATTTATCTATACTTTTTGTGACTATTATTGGTACTTATCAATTAGAATTGAGGGGTTAATTGATTTTGCCAAGAATGGGAGCCATAAAAGGATTAAGGTCAAACTAGAATGTAATTGTTATCTAAAGGAAGAAAGTTTAGATCTTTGGCGAAAGAAAGGGGCCGATGATGATAAGTATGAATTAAAGCTTTGATGGGTTAGGCTAGAACAGGTAGTTAGCTAAAAAATTCAAACTTTAAGTAGGCTTCAAGCTACTCAAAATTTGATTAGACTTAGACTTAAAAAGCATGAGATAAGCTCAATTAAGATTCAAGTCAGATTTGAACCGATTGTAAAAGGATTTAGATCAGGCACATGTAGTTTTGGACTTGGTCCAGCCTATTGCCAACCCTAATTAATTCATCATTAAATATGGTTTTGCAGAAGTAGTTAAAGGAGAAACCCTGACATATGTGCAAAGATAGAGCTTAAAGGGTAATGATGAAAGATCTCAAGAAAAAAAAACCTTTTCTAGGCAATTTACCACTCCATTTTAGAAATGATTCTCCATAAACCTATAAGTAAAAAAATACATGATTCCATGAAGAAGAAATGTCAAAAGAATGTAAGAGAAAAGAAGCAGCAACTACAACATCTTTGTGTTGAGTTTAGAACTTTGCAGATAAAGAATAAGGAGTCATTTGTAGATTATTGTTCTAAGAAATTGGTAATTGTAAACAAATTACATATCCATGATGAAAATATGGAGGATATGACTATAATTGAAAAGCTACTTTAATCAATGACATAAAAGTTTAGTTATGTTGTTTGTTAGCCAAAAAATCTTATGATTTGGATATACTCAATATAAATGAGGTGTAAAATTCTTGCAAATAAATAAGAAGAATATCATTAAGTAGGAAAATGAAGAATAAGCACTACAAGCAATAATTAATCCAAGGGCATTGGATACGATAATGGCTAATGGAAAGGGAAAAAAAAAACAAGGAATAAGAGGGTAAACCAATCAAAGAAGATGTAAAGTATAGAACCATAATCATAAAGCAATAAACTCTCTCATGTGACACTTGTATAATGAGATGGAAAATTTTAAACAATCTCCAACACCGACTTGATTTTAAAATGATTATTAGGTTTAGAAATATTCTCAAGTTGAATGTTTTTTTATTTTCATAAGTTTGGTCATTATCATTTAGAATTTTGCATTAACTTAAGCAAATGGTATAGTGTAAGATCAAATTTGGCATAGACATCTAGAGAGGAAATCACCTTACTAATGGTGTTCTACCTAAAATAGGACAACCATATAAATATATGGTACTTGAACATAACCTATAGCTGCTATATGTGTTGAGATATATCAATTTTTTAATGAGCTAGATGAATCTTTCTAGATACAATGATGCTTTGGAGATAATTGACGTCTTGATTATGTGAAAAGGAAAGGTAAAATTTCAAAATGGCAAATTAATGTAGACAATATCTAATGTCTTTATACCCTAAACTTGAAGTCAAATTTACTTAGTGTGTATTATTTAGAAAAGAAGGGCCATGTGATTGTTATTAAGGATGGAAAATGGTAGACGAGGATCCAAAATTAGGCCCAATAGAAAATTTTAACATGTTAAGAAATCAAAGTTCCCTTTACATTTGCAGAATATTAGGCAATCATGTCTCCTTATGAAATTGAAAGATGTAATACAATTTTGGCATTTTTGAGAGGGCCACTTGATTTTTTTAAGTATGGAAACTCTTCAACAGAAGAAAAAAATGGTTGGTTTCCAATAATTTGATGCTCCCTGTGTTTTGTGAGAGGATTATGATGTTAGTAAGCAACATGGATATAGATTTTCCAAAGTCAAGGTATGGAAAGCAAAGAAGATACTAGAAGTGGTACATTCTAATTTATATAAGCCTATAAGTCTAGATTTTAGTATCAGTAAACCATAATTTTACCTCTATTGATGGTTTTAATAGAAAAACATAAAGTTTAATTCATGCAAAAAACTATAAGGCCTTTGAAGTTCTTAAGAAATTTAATGTTCTTGTTTTAAAAGAGGTATATTTTTTCTAGTAAAGGTGTTATATACAAATCATAGTATTAAATATATTTTTGCTGAGTTTGCTAAATTTTGTGCATACCATAGGATTAAAAGGAAAATTGCAATAGCCTATATGCCCTAGCAAGAGAAGCAATAGTGTAAAACTATAGTGGAAAACCAAGGAGGTGAAACTCACTTGTGAAAGGAAAAATTATACAATCATCAACATAGATTAAAACTAGGAGAAAAAACTCACATGTTCCAGAACCATAGAAGCAGTAGCATAGATGCAAACAACTGTTGATTGTGAGATTCCACATTGGTTAAAGAGGAGAACGAAGTACATTTTCTAAGGGCACGAATACCGCTTCCCCATAAAAGCACTTTCCCTAGTGTGGGAAGAGAAAAACCATAAGGGGCTTAGCCCGATAGGCAACCCAAAGCAAACAACATCTGTGGGTAGGTGGTCTGAGCTGTTACAAATGATATTGGAGTCGGTTTCTGAATCGTTATGCCAGCGTGGACGCTGGGTCCTAAGGGGGGTGGATTATGAGATCTCACATTAGTTAGAGAAGAGAACGAAGTACGCCTTATAAGGATACGAATACCTCTTCCCCATATATGTGTTTTTTTTAGTGTGAAAAGAGCAAAACTGTGAGGGCCTTGATCCGATGGACAACCCAAAGCAGACAATATCTGTAGGTAGGTGGTTTGGGCTATTACAGTTGACCCTCGACAAAAAGTGCATGAAGATGGGTGGTGATGAACTACTGATGAGGTTACATTTAATAGGAGTGCATGTGTATGTCTTACAGTGGGAATGAATGCACTAGGAATACATAGGTCCCCCTTAGTTGATTTATGGACAAACTTTTAACTATTATGCCAAGTAGCTTTACTATAGTGTACTTGTAATTACTCCAATGACTCACATCGATGTAAAACTTTTGATATATTAATTAATTGTTTAATTTAAAAAAATAGTGCAAAGTCTCTTCTCGAGAAATAAAAATCTAAAGGAATTTTAACTATAAGCAATCAATTGGAGTGTCCTTATTTTAAATAGAAGCCTTACTTTTTATATTCAAAATATGATACTAAAAGAGGCATCTACTTGATGCAAATCATCAATTAATTATTGTAGAAATTTTGAATGTTTCACTTATGCTTATATTCTATATTCCAACATAAGCAAATTAGATGAAAGAAAAAAGAGAATGCAATTTTCTTAGATAGTGATCATTTAAAAGCTTGTAAAATATTTAATCATATTACTAAGAAAATTGTAATCAATTATTATCTTATTTTTCTTATATGGATTTTGATATAGGAAAAGGTGATAAATGGAAATAAAGATACGATCATTACCAACAATAATAGTGAAATCAATATGAACGAAATCAAGGACCGTTCTGTTAAGATAAGTTTGATTCAAAGATATTAATATGAAATCGCAAAAAATGATATTGAAATGAGCGATAAGATTATAGTGTTTGATTGCCACTGCTAATTTATATAAGATCGCAAATTTTAAGGGAACTTAAAACGAGAGTTACTCTTAAAGATTGAAGAAAAACTCCATAAGGTTTTTAATTGATCAGTAACAATGGTAAAATCCCTAATTACATTAATAAGAAAACCTTTTGTATGAATACCCTAAAAACTAAATTTCTAAAATGAAATAACACTCATATAAGAAAATCTTAAGTATCTAAACTATAATTCTGGTGCTTATTTTGCTTTGTACAATGTTTGTTACATTTTATAATTTTACAAGTGTAAAACATAGACATGTTTGACATTGGTCACTGATTGATGTTTTACTGAAAGTGTATAGTGTAGCTATAGCTAGCATTAGCAAGTGTTGTCAGTCTTATGAGAACTAGAATTATTAGTACTAACTGTCTTTTTATTATCTTGTCTAACAAATTATGGTGATGGAGATTGATCAAATTCACATTTAAAGCAATAACTAAAACAAATCAACATAATTAAATAATTAGAACAAATATTAAACTAATAAACAATCAATAAAGACAGTGGCATCTAGAAGACTTCTCATACAAATAAGACTTTACACGTTAATTTAACCTAAATGTTATTGGACATGAATTGTTAAGTACATAGTTACTTGCATCACATTACAAATCAATTCAATTCACTCCATAATTCTTCAAATGTTAACTCAATTCCTACCATTCCACTTAATGCATAAAGTGAACATACATAAGAAAAAATGTTAGAAACTTTAAATAATTCAAACATCAAAGAAATATTTAAATGCTTATTTGATAAGTCACAAAGGCCTTTGACATAATAGTAAACACTATATCATAAATACCTAACATACTCAATTAGGTCACTATCTTAAATGGCTACTAATACCGTTCTTTAGCTTTGACCTTTTTATTAGTTTAAAGCTAATGAGGTGAAATTATTTAAGCTCATTTATGAACATACTACTATTTTTTCCTATTTTTATTTTTCTAAGTAGGGTAATGAAAATGCTAAAATATAATCTGCATTTAACTCAACATATGTACAAATTATACATAAAGTATTATTATAAAATCAAGTATCCATTATCAAAATGAATAAAATAAATCGAAATCAACTTGATCATAAAATTGTAATTATTTTCCTAATTAAATCAATTCATGTTCGTAACTAAATAAAAAAGAATTATCTTAGTCAACATCTTTTTTGCATTCCTGAGTTATTCATTATTAAGATAATTATAACAAAATTGACAATCTTGACTACTAAGTAACTCCCCACACTTAAGTTGTCTATTATCCTCAATGTATAAAACACACAAGAATAATGAAAAAGATTAATAATAGGAGGAGGTCAGTATAGCTGGTACTTCCCTGATAATAAAAGATTCTCAGCCTTACCCAATGTCATTAACAATCGTCTAATGCTAGTCAAATCTTCTCTACTTTAATGTATCAGAATGATGTTACCTTTATAACTTACGAAAATCCATCAAATGTCAACTCACAAAAATTAGAAATATAAGAGTAGAATTAGGAAAATAACTAAATAACTAATCAAAATCCTATAAGCTACTCAGTCAAAATAAAAACACTAATTATTAGGTTACCTTTTAACCATTGCTTCTTTATGAGTCTTTTACTTAGAATTTTTAGCAAGTTTTGCTTTGACTTGGATCTATAATTAGCACCTTATTTCTACTTGTGTTCTTAAATAACAGCTCATTAGCCTACAAATAGGTCATATGCTACAATATATAAGGACATGTGATATTAAAATAATAAGATCAAGTAAATTTGCTAGTTCCTATTTTAGTATCAATTTATCAATACAACAAGGAATAATAAACTCCCTAGATCATCAATTGAATCGAAAATCTTTTCTATGGAAAGTAGGAGCTATATGTACTTATGATGTTTGTTAATAATTTCTTGATCGCCTTCTTATTTAGATCCTTCTCCTCATCTTCCTCTTTCTCCTCTTTCTTCTCTTCTTGAACAATAACTTCTTCCTTTTCGTCAAACTTTAGCTCCTCTCTACTCCTCCAAGTAAGAGCTTATTAGCTTACAAATATGTCATATGATGTAAGGATGTGTTATATCAAATTAATAAGAACAAGCAAATATGCTAACGTACATTTTAGCTAAAAACCATCAATATGATAAGGAATAATAAAACCCCTTATATCATCGATTGACTCTTGATGGTTTTTTCTAAGAAAAGTAGGGGCTTTCTATACTTAATATATTTGTCAATAATTTCTTGATAACCTCCTTATTTAGCTCTTTCTCCTCTTCCTTCTTTTCTTAAACAATAACTTCCTACTTTTCTTCAACCTTTAGCTTCTTTCTACTCCTCAAAATAAGAGCTCATTAGTTTACAAATATGTCATATGCTATAATATAATAAGGAAATAAGATATAAAATTAATAAGACCAAGTAAATCTACGAATGACTATTTTAGTAACAAATCATTAATATAATAAGGAATAATAAAACCCCCTATATCATCAATTAACTATAATTTTTTTAGAGAGAAGTAGGAGCTCATTGTACCTAATATGTCTGTTAATAATTTCTTAATAGTCTCCTTATTTAGCTCTTGTGCTTCTTCCTTCTCTTTTTTAAAAAATAACTTCCTCCTTTTCTTTAACCTTTAGCTCCTCTCTACTCCTCCAAATAAGAGCTCATTAACTTGCAAATAGACCACATGATGAAATATACTAAGGACATATAATATCAAATTAATAAGACTAAGTAAATCCACTAATGCTCTTTTTAGTAACAAGTTGTTAATATAACAAGAAATAATAAAACCCCTAAATCTCCGATTGACTCTGACAATTTATTCCATGAAAAGTAGGAGCTCTTCAAACTTAAGATGACTGTTGATAATTTCTTGATAGCCTCCTTATTTGCCTTCTCCTCTTCTTCATCCTCTTTCTCCTCTTCCTAAATGGTAGCTTCCTCCTTTTCTTCAACCTTCAACTCCTCTCTACTCCTCCAAATAAGAGCTAACTATCATAAAAGCGGCCCTTATATTTCAATATAATGATGCATGGTATCAAATTAATAATCCAAAGTAATCCATAACAACCATTTTAGTAATAAATTATCAATATAATAAGGAATAATAAAACTCCCTAGATCATTAATTGACTCCGATGATTTGTTTTGTGGAAAGTAGGAGCTCTCCATACTTAACTACTGATAATTTCTCAATAGCCACCTTATTTGGCTCTTCCTCTTCATCTTCCTTTTTCTTCTCTTCTTTCTCTTCTTGAATAGTGACTTCCTCCTTGTCTTCAACCTTTATCTCTTTTATACTCCTCCAAATAAGAGCTCATTAGCCTACAAATAAGCTATATGTTGTAATATAATAACAACTCGTGGTATACATTAATAAGATCAAGTAAATCCACTGATGCCCTTTTAGTAACAAATTGTCAATATAAAATTATTACGATTTTTGACATTCAAATTCTTAGGAATGAGGAAAACAAATGATTTGTTTAATTCTTTAAGAAGCTTACCCCTATAAAGAATTCCAATACCATAATTATTATCATGTACCTATTAGATTTTAGGATTTAAAAAAAAGAATCCACTAAATCAATTTGGGTATGGAGCTTTATCTTGATTCATCTTAAATAAAAGTTATTTAATGTCTAAAGTAGTGAAAGGCCTTGCAAGTTCCTCCTCCTACTGTTAAGAGATAAGGATGAATACCTTGATTGCTTGCATTTGAGAACCACAACTACTGGAGGTTATTAAATAATCTATAGACACCTTTTTAATCTCCTCTTACTCTCTAATAATGTTTTCATCACTTTTTATCAAGGAACATATCTTTTTTGGCTTTCCTTCCACTAAGATTTGCAATATAGAAGAACTTGGTGCTATTATTTCCATCTTTTAGCCAATTAACACTTGCCTTCTATTTTATTAATGAGTGGTAATTCTCTAGAGCTTGAGAATAACAAGAAAGATTCATTTTCTTATAAGCTTTGAGATCTACATTCCTATATTAAAGGTTCATTACATATTAAATTGCAATTAAGTTTTCTCTTAATTTATGAATGTAAGATTTTATGTCTATATACTTATCCTGATAAAGCTTTTTTATCTTCACTTAAATAACTTTAAGTATCCTAACACACTTGTAAGATTTGTAGCCTTCTACTTTAGCATTAAGAACTGTCTTAATTGTATATTCAAACCCTTCTAAATTAGACACAAGGTTGTTGAATCTAAATTGGGTTTTTACTATGTTTTTTTTAACATTAAAACTTACTTTGACGAGAGAGTGGTTAGAACATAAAGAGTAGAAAAGAGAACTTCTATTGGATACTTTTAAGTGCCACGGAGGATTTTCCAATGCTCAATCTAACTTCTTCCTTATAATCTAACTTCCCCCTTTTTTGTTGCTCTATGTGAAATAAGATCCCTCAAACCTGAAGTCTTTTAAACTTACATCATTAATACATTTAAGCACATTTTCATTTCTTAGTTTATTAGTAATCCTTTCACCCTTGGCCTCTTGAGCTAGAATGGCGTTGTTAAAGTCACCTATTGCTATCTAAGGGTCTCTTATTAAGGAACTTAAAGTTGAGTTGTTAAACTATAGGGAATTCTTTATGAACTCATGATTAGCTCCATATGTAAAAATTATACCAATTCTATAAAGGTTTGGTTTAATATTAACCATTAGAAGAATAAACTAATTTGAGCTCAAAGTATGATTATACTTTGGTGATAGGTTATTAAGATCCCTCCATTGTGATAGGCTTAGTGGTTCCATATAATTTCTCAATTCTTGTCAAAAAGTTAAGTACATTTATGTTGCTTATCAACTTTTACTCTTGCTTATGATAATCCAACCAGCTTTGGCTTCTTTAATGGTAACAATCCTTAATCTTTTATTATTTTTTAGATGATTCATGCCTTTCTATTTTCATATAATGATCATTTTAGAGAACTAAGGATCTAAAACCCTTTATTATTAGGTTTCCTTTTGGGTTTCTTTTTAGATTTTGTCACTAAGCTTGAAGATTTGTCACATCCCTTCATAACTACCTCATCAAGAGTATAGTGCATAATTACATGACAACTATCTTTTAAGTTCGCCATACTATTATACAAATTTGGATTGGTTCCCTCTAAACGGGTGGTTTCAATTCTCATCATAAGTTGGTCTGTTTCTTGAGATATATAGACCCCAGTTTTAACCTTATACCTAGTTGTCTATTATGTTACGAGTTTTAAGGTCTCAACTTCCCCCTTATATTCTTCTCTATTTTTCATTACGAACATTCTCTTTAGAGATTCTTCTTCAAGTTCCAATCCATATTTCTTGTCCTCTATGTCAAAATACATTGTTAAACCTAAATTTTCATATTATAAAGTTCTACCTATTGGCTTTTAAATATTCCTTTCTAAGAAATGGGGGGTTTTATTGGTACGAGAGCTTTATTTCAATCTTTTTAAGACCCCTTCATCATTTAACCTTATTGGTTTCAAGGATTTATACTCTATGTCCACTTTCAAACATATTTTTGCATAGCACATTCTTCTCATCCCTGAGAAATGGGTGGTTTTATTACTATGAGAGCTTTATCTCAAACTCTTCAAGACCCCCTTCATCATTTAACCTTATTGGTTTTAAGGATTCGATAAATTCTACTCCATGCCCACCTTCAAACATATTTTTGCATAACATATTCTCCTCATCCCTATTGTGCTTTAATCTAAGAAAATTGGTCCTCCTAAAGAGCTTATAAGATAGCTCAGTCTTGTAGTGGATTAATACTTATGAGGGATATTATAAAAGTTGATCCAAGCAGGGATGCACTTGGTATTTCTTATCCAATTTCATTTTATGCTTCCATCTTTAGGATAAAAATGGTTTTCCTTAAACATGCCATGGACCCAATTTTAGAACCTTTTGCATGTTAGCTTCGCTTTCAAAGCTAAAAAAATAAAGAAAACCTCTTCATTTATAAGAATTTTATTAAGCCCTAACCTTCCCTAGTTTACTTGTATCGATTTTTACACTAGGAGAAAAGGAAGTCTTTTGCTAATGAATAAGTGCACCAAGTAGGTTTTCCATATGACTACTCTTGCCATAAGGACCACCAAAGGAAGTGAAACATGGAGGATATTACTATCCATTATACTAAGAATCTATCTTATTTTTTCCTAAAAGGTATAGTCTCTTACAACCTATTTCTAACTTCTCCTTAGTGACTTAAGAGCAAGGTTTGTAGAGCTAGGACCAAAAAGGGCATTTACATTTCTAAGGGTAAAAAGAAGTTGAGGCACCAAAGTAGTTAGAGGAGGACTAAAATAAGTAGTGGTGTTTGGTTTGTGTATAGCAGTAAAGGAACTGACTAAAAGGGAAGCTTAATCAGTAAATTTGAGAATGAAAGTAGAAGCAAAAGTTACTTTATAGGTGTCTTAGGATAGTGAAACAAATAAAAAAAGCTGAGTAATGGGATAAGGGGAATGAGGAGAGAAAGTAATAGAGGACCACAGAATAAGAGAAGATGAAAATGCCGCCAAAAATAATCTATAAAGGGAAGATGCAGTAGGTAGGAAAAATCCCACCTAAGTAACTTACATAATAAGGTAACAAAAAACTTAAACGCTAATGGTCAAAGAAAAAATGGTAAAAAAAGGACAAGTAAAAGAGAAAAAAGAGTAGAGAAAGGTGAATAAAGGTAATTAAGTACTTCGTATATGTATATTTATTTCACTATCAAGCTAATTGTTCTTTTATTTTACTTTATTTGTTGTTTTGTTAATGGTAATTGATATTGAATAATTCTTTTACAAATTAAGTGAAAAAGAAACATTTTAGATGGATCGGTGAAGATATAATCCACCGTATCAAAGTAGGGTGGCTGAAATGGAGAGATAAGAAATTTTATGTGACAAGAAGATACTACTCAAGCTCAAAGGTAAATTCTATCATTTATCGATTAGGTCGGCCATACTATATGGGATGGAGTGTAGGCTCATTAAACAAGTGCATAGTCATAAGCTAATGGTGGCAGAGATAAGGACGCTTCGTCAGATGTTTAATCTTACTAGGAGAGATAAGATCAAGAATGTTTTTGGAAAGAGACAAATTAAAGATGGTTAGTATTAATTAAAAATGAAGAGAAACGAGGCTTAGGCGATTATAGAATGTTAAATGGAAGCATCATGATGCTCCAATGAGAAGTGCGAGAAAATAGTATTCAGGAACTGTAAAATAAAAAAGGAAGACCTAAGAAAAACTAGAGAGAAGTGATCAAGAATGATATGATTCTGTTGAAACTTGCCGAAAATATGGCCCGCAATAGAATGCTTTGACACACTAAGATACGAATTAAGGATCTCTCTTAGAGAAGTCATTCTCATTCTCTTAGGTCTTTTAAATATATTTTCCTTCAAGTCTTTTGTTTTACAGTTAGCCTTAATAGTTTGATTACATAGTACTTCCCTACTAATTTTTTAACCTGAGCAGTTTATTACTTAGGCTAATTATTTTCTTGTAATGATTGATTTGATTTATTCTTATACTTTTCATTTTTTTTCTAGTTTGTATATTTATTTACTTATTGTATCTTTTATTGTTGATCTTTACCACATTCGATATGTAGGTTATTATGTATTGCACTGCAATTTTATATTTTTTATATTTCTATTTATTCATATGTATTTATGTTTTATATTATCAATATTTTGCGTTACATGTGTGTCTATCGGAAACAGTCTTTCTAACATAAAATGATAAGATTATGTATTATTGTATATCTCTAGACCCTACATTTTAGTGTGTTGTTATTGTAAATAAGATAACTTTATGATTGATGATGTTATGTTTGAGTTTAATTTTATTCTTTTAAGTTAATGGAAGAGAAAGAGAAAATGAATATTAATTTATTAATATAAAAGAAATTTATAATTGAATAAGAATAGTAAATTTTAGAGTTAGGCTTGATTTATTTAATCAAATTATGAATTGGAACTTTAATATTAGATCATACAATGGTAGATGAAAGTGTCGACCAGTCAAATAATCTCTCGACTTCTATTTAAAGCGTGACAACACATGATTGTATATATGTAAAACAACTAAAAAGTAATGGGAAAAGAAAAGGAAAAAAGAAAAAAAGAGGAAGCAAAATGTCGTGTAAAGTGGCAGTAGGTCTATTCCTGACCAAAAAGATGCCTTGCCATTAGCTGACAAAATAGAAGAGTTGTTGGGGGAATCTTCTGATAACAAGACATTTATACATGCGCAAAGTTGACGCGTTACTTTTGGGTATAGAAGCTTGCCAAGATAATCTTTTCCACCTTGATTTGATTTTCCTGAAAAGAATTTCTCTATAGACAGATACACGGAAATAGATGTTTTTGAATTCTAACATTTCACAATTTTTGACGCATCAACCCGTAGACTGTGACCAGAGCCATAATGAAGGAATGGTCCACATCTGGTTGAACCACCAATGTGAGTACATCCTCTCCCAGTACCACTCCTGAAGATGACTGCTTTCTCTCAGCCTTTAGATACCAAAATTATGTATCGGTTAGTAATTATTAAGAAGATTATGTAATGAAAAACAAGTTAGGAGAGAGCAAGGCTCACCTTGGCAACAAGTGATCCATTGCTGTTTGTGATCTTGAATGCGATTTTCCCAGCTGAAGCTTCTAACTTATAATACCTGGTTTTGGACTTGGACCCCGGAATGACTCGACAACATAAGTCACCACTTAAAAAATCCACACGCCTCTTTGTTGCTTGGAAGAAAGGGTTTTGCTTTGCTGATTCAAAGCCATCGCATCTGTAGCCCTTCCATTGTCCGAAAGGCCATTGTTTCTGTCGAACAACAAAATTCAACTTAGTTTTGAGTATTCGAAGACAAAAATCTTTCCCTTTCACGCTGTAAAAATGATAGATCATACCTTAAATATGGTGAAGATAACATTGCCCTTGAGATCCATGAGATAAACGTCATTGCTGCCCTTCTTTTCGTAGTTATCGACACGATAAACAATTTCACCATCAGAATTATAAACCGTGCAGCCATTCGCTTGCATAACTAGCGATTTCATCCATACAGTGAAGGTCTCAATCTTTGAAGTGATATAAGCTGAAGAAGAACAACAATGGCATGAGGATGAAGATGAAGCAGAAGAAGACTGAAGGGAAGTGGATGGATGAATCTTAGACGCCATGTGCTTCAGGCTTCCTGTAGTATACGATTCAGACTGTGATAATAGCTAGAGATATGAAATGGGTACTCTATATATACACACTCACACACAACATATAGCAACAGGTTTGGGGAAGACCATAAGAAGTGGCAGAAAGAAAGAATATTTGAGGACTGTACAAACACGTTTATGGCATGCATACGTGTATATAATGTAAAGTAGATATATACGTATAGAATATTTGAGATAATTGGAGTTCTTATAATCCAGAGCACACTGTTGATGACACAAGGAGTGATGATGTGCTACTGGTTCACTTCTAAACATTTGATAATGGGTGTCTTTTATTTATATACTAGCAGAGTAATTCTGCACAAATATGTAGTAAAAATACCCTGTGCATTTAATTTAAATTGAAACGGAAAATAATTTTTTTTAATTACATAAAATTTTAAAGATAACTTAATCTATAAACTTTTTAATTTGCCTCTCGTACAAATTTCTCATCTAGACGGCTACCTGTTTTAGATTGTTGGCGGTGTCTATCATTTGAGCAGATTCAAATATCTCGATATAGCGATGAGCATGTGAACTATTATGTGCTTTTTTATTTGGTGCATAGTATCTAATAAATAATTCATCTAGCTCATTTTGACGATCGTATGTCTCTTTTATGATATTTTTTAAATATCTTTTGCGTTCGAAATAGCTGGAATTCATATCTGCAATTAAAATAAACAAATTAGTGTATAAATGACAAAATTATTCCGTAACTTTATTGACGACAGTTTTATATTGTTTAATTTGGTTTAAGATATTCGGAAATATTTCATGTGAGTTAGGAAGAATAGAGAAAAAAAAATGATCATACTCAGCAGTGGAAGAATGCACCCGAGAACGAGGAGGGAACCTTAAAAAAGAGGAGTGTAGATAAATGTAATGAGCAAGAGATAAAGAAACGATTTTTTTGAAGCTATAAATATAAATAAATGGGAAAAAATCGTATGTATCTTTTATGGCATTCTTCAAATATCTTTTGTGTAACTTTATTGCATTGTTAAGATTTTTTGTTCTAATACATATACACGGTAAAAACTAGAATGAGTCAAGAATAAATGAGAAAAAATAATTATGATCATACCTCAGCAGTAGAAGAATGCACTAGAGAATAAGGATTGAACCTTTAATAAAAGGAGTATAAATGTAGTCAGCATGATAAGACAAGGAAAAATGTAATAAGCAAGAGATAAAGAAACGATTTTATTGAAATAATAAATATAAAACATTGGAAAAAATGTTATGGAGAAAATAATGGCTTACTAATATGAACGGTTGTTATTTGTTTATTGAAATAGAAGACGTAATTTTCATTGTTTTTATCTTTCTGGAATGGAGGATCTGATGTATTTAGGTTAAACAAGACGAAGGCAAAAGAAGAGGGGCACAGTTGAGAGAAGTTGAGTTTCGAGGGAGAAAATGTTTGATTGAAGTCAGAGGGGAAAAGTTTAGAAGTTTCAATACAGAGGGGTTAGCGGACCGTCTGGTAGGGAAAAAATTTCGATGTGACTTATTAGCAACTTTTGAATAATCGAGGCTGAAATGGATCATTGCGCTGCATTAAATGAGGGGCAGAATTCTAAGATGATACAGTGAAACAGAAGTGATTTTGCTAGAGAAACGTAAAAAAAAAAGTTTACATGTGCAGAGAAGAGGAAGACATCTGAATGTTAGGTTTCTAAAAATAAATTGCGTTGTGTTAAATGATGACCACTACATTAAATAGGTTAAATAGAAGTTGATCTGTAAGGTATATAATCTGTAAAGTAAAGATAAGGATTGAGACGGCGAGAAGAAATATCGAACAACCAAAAACCGCACCTCTCTCCAATTCCTTTACTCCAAGAAGGATTACGCAATTTATAAATGAAATTTAATGCAACTTGGAAATGACATCAAGGGGATGGCGGTTCATTTCCAAGTGGTTTCTTCAGATAAGGATGTTGGACCCCGATCTTTAAGTGGAAATTTAGAGATATTAAATAAAATTCAATGAGTGTTTTTGTATATGAGTTGTGTTATAGATGTTATTGTGCCTTAAGGAAATTGATGAGAAAAGAATCGATTGGTTTTGATGACTTTGATATTTGAGTAGATTTGT